>BLKR01000844.1:290000-392369 GCA_011170035.1 Teleogryllus occipitalis | reverse complement strand
AAGAAAGAAAAAGAAAGAAAGAAAAAGAAAGAAAAAGAAAGAAAAAGAAAGAAAAAGAAAGAAAGAAAAAGAAAGAAAAAGAAAGAAAAAGAAAGAAAAAGAAAGAAAAAGAAAGAAAAAAGAAAGAAAAAAGAAAGAAAAAGAAAGAAAAAGAAAGAAAAAGAAAGAAAAAGAAAGAAAAAGAAAGAAAAAGAAAGAAAAAGAAAGAGAGAAAGAAAAAGAAAGAGAGAAAGAAAAAGAAAGAGAGAAAGAAAAAGAAAGAGAGAAAGAAAAAGAAAGAGAGAAAGAAAAAGAAAGAGAGAAAGAAAAAGAAAGAGAGAAAGAAAAAGAAAGAGAGAAAGAAAAAGAAAGAAAGAAAGAAAGAAAAATAGAGAAAGAAAGAAAAAGAGAGAAAGAAAGAAAAAGAAAGAAAGAAAGAAAAAGAAAGAAAGAAAGAAAAAGAAAGAAAGAAAGAAAAAGAGAGAAAGAAAGAAAAAGAAAGAGAAAGAAAGAAAAACAAGAGAATGAAAGAAGAACAATCATATTTCTGTGTAGTCCGTGTGTAACAAATTTAAAGTACAGTAAAATCTGGCTAAGCTGGAATCAATCAGGCCACACAAAAATTCCAGTTTACGGAGGTTTTCATTTTATGCAATGTTGTTCATTTTATGACACTGGAAATTGATATTTCTTCCCCCCAAAAGTAGTAGGCCTAAATTTCATGTCTTATAATTATCAAAATACAATAACATTTTTATGGAAGAAATCGCCAATAAATGAATATTTAACACTCTTCATTGACAGCTTCTGAGGAGAAAATACATAACACCACACTGTGTAGTGGCTATAATCGGAATGATTGGTGATTCACAACACACAATGCGTCACAACCCAGGACTGTGACTTTATGATTCCGTCGCATGTGTTTGAACAATGAGTGATCGAGGGGTTATGAATATGAACGTGGACAGGAAGATGTATGGGCATGGCTTCTATTCACGCATCTTTCCAAGCTCAGAGTTGGTAGAGAGGGAATTCCCCTGGAAAGACAAGCGACCCCAATACCCCTTGAAAGACAAGCGACCCCAAGGTCGAATTCTACACTGACAGCAGAAGCCCCTCCTCTTCTATGTCTGGCTGCCACAACTAAATCAAATGTCATAGGGATAGAGAATTTAAAACAGGCTTGCAGATGCATTCATTTCATTAAGAACACCAGGCATCTCTCAGCCAATTGCATTAAATTCCTAGGAATTACGTTTTATAAAGATATTTTTCCCTGCAGGGAATGAAAATCCATTCCATTTCTGCATTGGAGAGATTGTGGTTTACGCTGTGTAAAATGCCATTTAACCCATTTATTCCCACAATTATTTATTTTAAAAATTACAAAATTATTATTACATATGTTTATAGTTATAAAGAGATATGTGTTTTTATCTATATCTGGTCATTGCTGTTAGGCATGTGGACGAAACATGCCGTCACATTATTGGGGCGGTGGGAATGAAAGAGTAGGTGTTAATTGCGAATATAAATATTTGAAAAAAATGGTTGAGTACTAACATTTTATTTTTATTGATAAAGCTATATATTAAATATTGTAACATACAAAGAAAAATGAAGATAAATATATTTTATTTGTCATTATGAGAAATGAAAAGATTATAAATAATTGACATGACATCCTACATCACATATTTTGCATTTTCTTGTGATGTTTTTGTGACATAATACACAACGTATCGAAGTTGGGCTCTTGATATTGATGTAGCTCATTCCATCGAATTGGACTGGGTCTGCTACCCCCTTATCATACAAGGTTTCAAAGAGCTCTATTCAAGTATAATCATCACTTAACCGTTCCGGTTCCTAGCATAATTCAGAAGTGCACTAAACAAATGTTTGATCACATCTTAAGGCTCGCAACAGACTACACCAAGGAATGTGGTGCGAGAAATGTGGAAAATCGAAACAAGGGACACTTATGGACCCCCACACACTAGAAAGAGCTTTCTCGTTTGTTTCCATGAAGGCGAAAGAGTTCCTCGCTCGAGTCGGCCAGCGGGTGAGTTTACTCGGACACATTTCTACTCCTTTACTTATTATTTGACATTTAGGCCCTCGCTACAGCAGGAAAACACTACGAACTGGGTGAGGTTAAACTATTTAGCAGTAAAATACATGATAAACAACCAGTTTTTTAATTATTAACTTGAATTTTCTCTTTATTCGGGAATGAACAAGAAAAAACGTGTGTGAAAGATACTCTTACTTAAACGAAACACGTTCATAATGAGCAATATAAAAATAAAAATTTGAAGTAAGAAACTTAAAGGGGTATTTTGATATAATTTAATTAATTCACTATTATCTTAATTTGTATTCATTATTCATGAATGAATTTATTTATTGTGAATTTTATTCTGAATTAGTTGATCGTTCACAATTTATTCATAATTCAACCATTAAATTCAGTAAAACAGAGGGGGGAATTACGAAGCTCAAGTAAAGAGAGACAAATTGCACTCCTCCCTTAAAAGTCAGATACGTTCTAGTTTTTTACATTAAATAATGGTTTGTATGCAATGCTGAAATGTACTTCTATTTAGGCAATTCAAACTAGTTAAAACAGATGGTTTACGATTATGGCAGCAAAACAAAGATTTCATGGGTTAAAGTCACACAAGAGCTTTTAATAAAACAAGAAATGGGACTCGCAGGTGATCTCAGGGCTAACTGCTGTCCCACTCTCGGTTTGTAGCGCATAAAAGCATTTGAAGACATCGAATAACTTATTTGTAGTGTGTGGACACAGCCTCGCTGGCCTCTTTCCCCATTTCTCGTCTCACATTTCTGGCAATGCATCTCTCGGTGTAGTCTTGTGGGCCTACCAGAAGGTAAATGAACCTTTTCCTTAGTTTTATCTGTACAGTCATTTGTTTTGCAGATATCCCCTGGGTACCTATTACAACATCTATGACACAGCCAATGTTTTATCAAGTTTTCTTGCAAATAACTCTGCATGACCACGCAACTGAATGCCACTCAAACTATCTACAGCAACATTTTAATCGAGTTCACCATCACTATCTGACAACAAAAGATTCTCAGGAGGTTGCATGTACACATTTCCACTCAATAAATCATCATTGTCTTCAAGTATAAATGCAATTTTGTGCACCATAAGACAAAGTCAAGAAAAGTAGTGTTGTTATTCACACGTGACCAATCATTGTAAATAAACCCAAAAATTAAGAATATTTATAATAACGTGAAATATAATTGGCTATATTAAAATCAACTAAATAAATAAACCCCTACCCAATAATTCCACCGCCCCATTATTGGGGTGGCGTTGTTTACACTTATATTATTTTGCTCACACGTTTTTGGCAATTTTCTTATATAGACATGTCGAGAATGTATGAGAAGGAGATGAAGTATCAGAATATTCAAAAAATAAGTCAAGGAGAAGGACTCATCTTTTATTTGAAGTCATAACATCATAAATTTGTGATCTCTGACTTGCATTGGAAACGGTTAGAAAACAATGTAAGCGGGTCTCGGCAGTATTACATATTGCCAATCTCAATCACTTCATATTATAATTTCGTTGAAATGAAGTTCTAATACCTCTAAATTTATAATAATGTGCACCGCCCCAATAATGGGGCAGTGGGAATAAATGGGTTAACTTCACGGGTCAGAGAAATTTTCCAGTTAAGGCAGGTTTCCGGCTTATACAGGTTGCTGTATAGACAGAGTTCACTGTATAAATAAAAACTATAAATATAAACCAATGTAAATTACAGTTTGCTCATGACCTAAAATAAATAATAAATATATATGTCAGTTGTGGACTTCTGAGGTAACAAGAAACCCATAAAAATATGATACATCACTTATGTCATTTTCAACATCTGACATTCTTTCACAGGGTAGTCATTCTTTTCCTGAAACAGTAACTATGGTTTGCTCCTAGTTTTCGAATACATTTTTTAAATTTTTCCTTAATAAATTTGTGGAGTATTGTACATTATTTAGAAATTATAATAGAAAGACTATGGTATGGTACTAACTTGACCATTGATCATCAAAGACCAAATTAATACTATTTGCACAACAAATTTGTGCAAATAGTACCAATGATATTTACAAAATAACCACACGTTTGATTATTTTCTCAAAATTTCAACTTACAAAAATTCCCTGATGAAAATTCTCCAATTTCCCAGATTTACAGGAAGAATTGTACTCTTTGGTTGCACTCTTACCAAGTACACAGTTAACGTAAACAGCATTATTACATGGCAAATGCTGTGTGCAGTTAATGTACAATGAACAAATGTGTGGCAATCATATAGGATTATAATCATGATTCACGTAAATGCAAATAATCTGTTCCAAACATTTGGCAATGTAATGATAGTAATAATAATAATAATAATAATATAAATAATAATCTGTACACGTTTTTGTTTTTATGCTCTAAAAACATTAAGTACATAAAATAGGAAAACGGGATACTTCTGTACAATAGAAATCATTGACCTGGTTGTCATACTGAGTAAAAATAAGTTTATACATAAATCAATATATTGCCCTGCAAATGGCCAAGATATTCTAAACCTGTTTAATTTGGTATGCTCTACCAAACAATTATGTAATTGCATGCATTCCCCCTCATTTAGTGGCTGGAGAAGAGATCGCAGTGGGGAGCATGTGGTGGGGGAGATAGGGATGGTGGGGGAGGAGATGATCGAGGAAGTGGTGGTGGGGAGGAGGTGGTGGGGAGGAGGTGGTGGGGGAGAAGGATATGGAGGAAGTGGGAAGGATAAGGAGGAAGGTAGAGGAAGGGGAAGTAGTGGAAGGGGAAGTAGTGGAAGGGGAAGTAGTGGAAGGGGAAGGAGGGGAAGGGGAAGGAGGGGAAGGGGAAGGAGGGGAAGGGGAAGGAGGGGAAGGGGAAGGAGGGGAAGGAGGGGAAGGGGAAGGAGGGGAAGGGGAGGATGGGAAGGGGAGGATGGGAAGGGGAGGAGGGGAAGAGGAGATGGAGAGAGGGGGAGAGAAGCGGAGATGGAGAAGTATGAGAAGCGGAGGTGAGAGGGAGGATAAGAGGGGATAAGAGAAAGAGAAGAGGATAAGAGAAAGAGAAGAGGATAAGAGAAAGAGAAGAGGATAAGAGAAAGAGAAGAGGATAAGAGAAAGAGAAGAGGATAAGAGAAAGAGAAGAGGATAAGAGAAAGAGAAGAGGATAAGAGAAAGAGAAGAGGAAGAGAAAGAGAAGAGGAAGATAAGGGGGATGGAGAAGAAGGGGGAAGAAGGGGAAGGGGGACGGAGAAGGGGAAGGGGAAAGAAGGGGGACGGAGAAGGGGAAGGAAGGGGGACAGAAGGGGAAGGGGAAGGAAGGGGGACAGAAGGGGAAGGGGAAGGAAGGGAAGATAAGGGGGATGGAGAAGAAGGGGGAAGAAGGGGAAGGGGGACGGAGAAGGGGAAGGGGAAAGAAGGGGGACGGAGAAGGGGAAGGAAGGGGGACAGAAGGGGAAGGGGAAGGAAGGGGGACAGAAGGGGAAGGGGAAGGAAGGGGGACAGAAGGGGAAGGGGAAGGAGGGGGATTAAGAAGGGGAAGGGGAAGGAAGGGGGACGGAGAAGGGGAAAGAAGGGGACAGAGAAGGGGAAAGAAGGGGACGGAGAAGGGGAAGGGGAAAGAAGGGGGATGGAGAAGGGGAAAGAAGGGGAAGGGGAAAGAAGGGGGATGGAGAAGGGGAAAGAAGGGGAAGGGGAAAGAAGGGGAAGGAGAAAGAAGGGGAAGGGGAAAGAAGTGGGACGGAGAAGGGGAAGGGAGAATGGGAAAGGAGAAGGGGGACGGAGAAGGGGAAGGGAGAATGGGAAAGGAGAAGGGGGACGGAGAAGGGGGACGGAGAAGGGGGACGGAGAAGGGGGACGGAGAAGGGGGACGGAGAAGGGGGAGGGAATGGATGGAGGAATAGAAGAGGACGAAAAAGAGGAAGGAAGGGAAGGGGGACGGAAGGGGAAATGGGACAAAGGGAAAAGGAGGGAGGAGGGAGAAGGGGGAAAGAGGAGAAAGGGGAAGGATAAGAGGTGAGAAGCGGGAGGTGTAGGGGGAGAAGCGGGAGGTGTAGGGGGAGAAGCGGGAGGTGTAGGGGGAGAAGCGGGAAGAGAAGGGGAGAAGCGGGAGCAGGGGGAGAAACAGGAGTAGGGGGAGGGTAAGGGGGAGAAGAAAACGACACTGGGAGAAGAAAAGGACACTGGGAGAAGGAAAGGACACTGGGAGAAGAAAAGGACACTGGGAGAAGAAAAGGACACGGGGAGAAGAAAAGGACACTGGGAGAAGAAAAGGACACTGGGAGAAGAAAAGGACACTGGGAGAAGAAAAGGACACTGGGAGAAGAAAAGGACACTGGGAGAAGAAAAGGACACTGGGAGAAGAAAAGGACACTGGGAGAAGAAAAGGACACTGGGAGAAGAAAAGGACACTGGGAGAAGAAAAGGACGATGGTAGGAGAGGGCGCCAAGGGGAGAGGGGGAGGGCAAGGGGGAGAAGGACAAGGGAAAGAGGACGACGAGGAGAGGAGGAGGTCAAGGGGAGAGGAGGTGGTTAAGGGGAATGAAGGCTCGCATGGGGAGAGGAGGTGGACATAAGGAGAGGAGGTGGTCATGGAGAGAGGAGAAGAATGTTTGTAATCTTTCAAAGGGAAGAGTAGGGGAGAAGAGTATTATTGTGACCATCATTACATTGCCAAATGTTTGCATCAGGTTATTAGCATTCACACAAAATAGGATTATAATCCTATCTTACTGCCAGACACGTTTTCATTGTATATTAACTGCTCACTGCATTTCCCATATAATAATGCTGTTTTAACAGTACACTTTATAAGAGTACAAACAGAAAGAGTATGAAGGTGGGAGGGGAAGGCAAGGGGAGATGAGAAAGGAGGGAAGAATGGGAAGGGGGAAAAGCAGGAGAGGGAGGACACGGGGGAGGTGGAGGAGGTGAAAAAGGAGGCGGAGGAGGAGGCGTGGCTGGAGAAAGACAAGGAGGGAGAGGTGGAGAAAGGGATGAGGGTGAAGAGGAGAAGACGACGAGGAAGAGGAGGTAGAGCAGAATGAAAGGGAAGAAAAGATGGAGGAAAGGGAAGAAAAGATGGAGGAAAGGGAAGAAAAGATGGAGGAAAGGGAAGAAAAGATGGAGGAAAGGGAAGAAAAGATGGAGGAAAGGGAAGAAAAGAGGGAGGAAAGGGAAGAAAAGAGGGAGGAAAGGGAAGAAAAGATGGAGGAAAGGGAAGAAAAGATGGAGGAAAGGGAAGAAAAGATGGAGGAAAGGGAAGAAAAGATGGAGGAAAGGGACGAAGAAAAGGAGATGGGGGAAAGGGACGAAGAAAAGGAGATGGGGGAAAGGGACGAAGAAAAGGAGATGGGGGAAAGGGACGAAGAAAAGGAGATGGGGGAAAGGGACGAAGAAAAGGAGATGGGGGAAAGGGACGAAGAAAAGGAGATGGGGGAAAGGGACGAAGAAAAGGAGATGGGGGAAAGGGAAGAAGAAAAGATGGGGGAAAGGGAAGAAAAGATGGAGGAAAGGGAAGAAGAATAGGAGATGGAGGAAAGGGAAGAAGAATAGGAGATGAAGGAAAGGGAAGAAGAATAGGAGATGAAGGAAAGGGAAGAAGAATAGGAGATGGAGGACACGGAGGTGGAGAAAAGGAAATGGAGGACACGGAGGTGGAGAAAAGGAAATGGAGGGAAAGGAAGAGGTGGAGGAGGAAAAGGAGGTGGAGGAAAAGGAGGTGGAGGAAAAGGAGGTGGAGGAAAAGGAGGTGGAGGAAAAGGAGGTGGAGGAAAAGGAGGTGAAAAAGAAAGAGGGAAAGAATTTTTAACATTTAAAAATTACAAACTTGAAGATAGAGATTTTTTGCCTTATACAAAATCTGTTCTAAAACATCACTTCACAAAAAGGGGTGATGTGAGTGTCTCAAGGGTTCAAAAATGAGATTTTATGTTGTTGCTTTTTTTACATTTTTTGAATGCTTTAGGTCTATTCTATATAGATCTACGTGATTATTGTGCTGAAAGAGTTTTAGCCGGTTTAAATGGCTATGGGTGTCATGCCCACATCTAATGTAATGTTGCTTTGATTTCGTACTTTTCAATTTTCAGTTTGAGATTGAATTCTTGTTTCCAGTATAATATAAGTAAGTTGCCAGCTCTGTAGTCACATTTTTGTGTGATTTGGGTGTTTTTTTTTTTTTTTTTTGCAAAGGTTTATTTACATGGTAAGACTCTTAATCCAAACAAGAGTTTCAACAATGTTTGGAATAGGGTTCCCAAAACTATTTGTTGGTTAGATCCATTGTCATTAGGTGAGTATGTTGCACTTTTAACTTCCAATGAGAAAAAAATTAGAAGAATTAAAGTTCTGAAACATTTGCGCAGAGCTCCAGGAATGAATAACCTACAACTGCTTCAGAAAATTGACAATGTGTGTGAAAAAGAAAAAATGATGTGGAAACAGATGGCCTATTGAAAGAAGGAAGAAAAATAGTAGACTAAAGAGGAAGTTAAATGACAATGCAGAATATGGGGCTGGATTTCTTAAACTTCAAATCCAGTTGCTGTTTTTTTCAGGAATTCTATATTTTTTGTGGAAAAGTGCATTTTTCTCTGAAACTATTAAGAAGATAGATCTGAAATTTTTGCCACATTTCAGGCTTATAATAATTTGTTTAATGAGTTGTTTTAAACTTAAGTTTAAAGACATTAGTTTAATAATATAATACACCTTAAATAATATATCTATAATACATTTTTAAGAAGTGCATAAACATTTTTGAAATATCAACTTGAAAAATACACAGCAAATGTAAAATACTTTTGAATGCATATATAAAAAATGTAATGCTGTAATGTTAATAATTTATGAGAAAAATGTACTTAAGTTGCTATATTTAACATGGCCGGTATAGGGCTTAACACTTTCCCTTAAAAAAGGTCATGTACAAATTTTTCAAAGGAGTAGTTTTTACATAATTTGTGCTTGAAATTTACACAATTTATAAAAACAAACATTTTCTCAAAAACTTGACTTCACCTTTTGAGTCAATGACCCCCAACCCAAGGATTTTACTCTGAATACTCCTGTTGCTACTGGACATAAATCTCTGAACACTTTGTTAGCTCTTTGTCTTAGTTGTGACAAGAGATGTGGGAAGTTATTTGGTTAACAGTACTATCAACCCAAATTTGCAGTTTGTCTGCCATTGCAAAAAATTCTCTTAAACAGGAATAACAATTTCAATGTGTGAAAAGTTGCTAACCATCCTCATTGGTATCATAATTTAACACCTACAGAACTTTACCTACAGAAAAAAAGGGGTAAGGATTCTGGAGCTTAACAAAAGTTGTGAAGATTATACTCTCCCTCTTTTGTTACTGTTTTTACAGTTATTTGACAATAAATAAATAAATAAATAAATGATTTGCTAATGATAATTTTCCAGATCTATCAACTGACTGTGATGAAAAATATAAGACAATTTATGTAAACAGAGTATATGTAACAATAATATAATATTCTTTTGGTACAAATTTTTAAGTATGATTTAGGATATTGAGATTCCTCACTGTGTAATTTAATAAAATTTGTATTGGGCATTTGCCTGTCTTTGAAACAATAAATGAACAAATAAATAAAATAATGTATATTTTAGATAATGTTAGACCATGCAACTTGAAACGAGAAGAGAATCAATGTCTGGAAAATTATAATGAAATGGAACTTGAAATTATAAATTAAAATTAAAGTTGAAATTACATAACACATGAAGGATACTTTTAAATTAACCATATTTTAGATATTTTTAAAAACAAATTTTATAATTAGTTTATCTTTGCTTCAGTAAATTTCTCATTCATTTTCCATAGCTGTAACTTTCCACAACATTTGCAGGCTTTTCCCGTGTGGTTTTTCTCATTATTTCTCTACACTATGCCCCCCACCTACATCTAATGCATGTTTAAGATAAAATGTGGCAGGTGTTTGTAAAGGAAGTTTTGGTTAAACAAATATTCTTTAATCATGCCTTGTTTTTACTACGAAACTTTTCTCTGTCAAATTATCCTCCTTATGTTGTGAATTTTAATATTTAATAATTAATATGAAGGTTTGTGTTAAAAAACTTTTAACTAGGTACATCATGTCTTCATCAATTGTGTTGTCTTCATAGCAACATGCACATTTATACTTTCACACCTAGTCACCCAACCCTGTTTGTATCTATGTATTTCATGACTCAAAAAATCATCTACCATCTCTTTCAAAACAAAAATTAAAAGGCTGAAACAGCATTAAGATTTAAGTATTAATAACATTAATATTTAAAGAAAAAGCAGTGTACTTCTAAAAATTAATTTGAATTTATTTCGTGTCACAAACATGGAGAATTAAGTCAACAACAGTCACATGTAGTTTTACTATATGATTACTGATTATTAGGGAGAGGATTTTTATGCTCAAAATCTTTTTTGAAATACGCTTTTAAAAATATGTATTTGTGTCCTAAAAATTCTTAAATATGCACTTTAAAATGAACAATATTTCATTTCCCATATGAACCTTTCTTGATAAATTTCAGGAGAAGCATGCTTGGAATGAAAAGATATATATTGGTGCTAACATAATATAACCTTCCTTACTTCACGGGAGAAGTAATTGAAGTAAATATTCCCCACATATGTCTCGTTGCATTTCTTCTGCCTGGTTTAAAAAATAAATCAATTGCACAAGCACAACTGCACAACCATATTTGCACAAGTATTTTAGCATCTATAGGAAAGAAAAAACAAACACAAACTGTGATAAGCTCTTTTGAATTAATGAATGCTCACAAATAAAAAGATTCTATGAAAAGGTAGAGATGTCTATTTTTACACAATAAGCAAAATACACAGCAGCAGAAAAAAATCGGCCAAATGTGCACAAATATGCACTAACATATTAATCTACATAGCATCCAATTTTAAGCATGTGTAAAGGAATTTCACTTAGCAATGCCCTGAAGCACTGAACAAAAATATGCAAAATCATAGAAATCCACTCCCAACAGATTATGCTCACAAACAAGTATGAATGAGGAGTTCAGGTAAACCACTACATCTTTTGAAAATAACTGTAGGAGTATTTGTAATCTTAAAATGTAGGAATAAAAAGAGGCCACTTATATATACACTGAAATGGTCAAAAATAACCAAAACTTGAAACACATGTAAGCACTGAAATTTATTTAAATAAAAAAAAATTATGATTATTTCCATTTATTTCAGATTTAGAAACCCAAGTTTTGATATATTATTGTAATTATGAATGTACACTGGGTTAGGAACATGTCAGAAAAATTATGCTGAACAGCTTTAATCCTATCAACTTAACAATTTCTGCTTAAAGACTACATTTGAGAGCAGAACATTACTTCAGACTTTATAAGGGAATTGCATAATATTACAAGTGTTTGTGGAGATTTAAATTTTGTTGTTTGTTTTAGAAGGCCAAACATTCTTCAAAGATTTACTTGGTTACATTGTTAATGTTAACCTTAAACTTTAATTTTTATTACTCCTAAATCTTCATAATTGCATGGGCTATTGACAAAAAATTATGCCAATCTTATGTGAGAAGTACATCCCAAATACACAGAAGCTGTAAGAATACTAATTAAATTTGTGATAGTTCTGAATTCATGTCATTGAGAAACATGTTTAGTATCTAGTTCACTTGAGTGTGATTTAAATTTAATTTTTTATTTTTGAAGTTCACCAATCAACAGAGAGAAGAAAACTCTTGTACTGATCAAAGAATTATTAATTTGATTTACTTCCTATTCCTTAGGGTATTTTTGGTAACATTTGTAACTATGTAGGTCAAGGCAAAGTAACAAGTATTTTGAATATTGTTTTATGTTTTCTATATATTCCAGACCTAAGCAGTTTTAATATAGCTTAAAAAATGAGAACGTTTAGCAATGTGAGGGCAAGATGGAAGAAAGAAAATTGTAAATTTCGATATTTTAGTTGCCTGTGCATTGCAGGGTTTCACCCTGTGATTTAGTTCAGGAACAATATCTATAATTTGAGAATCTCTTTTTAAACAATGAATTATCTTTAGGGAAATATTTTGTCTACCAACCCTGACAGTTGGACACCAATGCCGTTCCATGTGGAGAATGGCCATGAGCAGGGGAGGAGTGTTAACCCCCAAACCTCTCAATAAAGTGCAATATATTTGAAAGAAAACTGATATTTCTAAGAACTCATGCTACATATATTTAGCAATATATCACAATCATTTTATGCAAGTTTCTGTTAAAATATTTTCACTTCTTGAGGCATGAACAGGTTCTGTACTTTCAGCCCTTTCTGCAGGGACACAGATGGCACCAATCACTCTCTCTCTCCTTCCTCCTAACCCAACATTCACTACATTGCTCTGAATGCACTTTTCTCCACATCAAAAGATTTTGAACTATGATTTCATTGGATTTGAGCAGGCCTGGCTTTAAGAGCCACACTGCAGTTTCCATGAAGTGATTACTCATGGCAACAGGATTATATCTTTTTAAAATTTTTATTTTTATTATTTTTTTTAATCCATTAAGTATTAAAAGATATAACTGTCACCTAGGGTTATGATGGAATAGTAACTCCTTACCTAAACAAAGATTGAAGAAAAAATAAGGTGTGGTCCACCATTGCAACCTCATCCCCCCCACCATTTGCAAGCAACTCTTGTAAAGAAAATAAAAGCTGTCAAGCTATTAAAATGAGGTATCAGTTCAGCTATCAAAATGAACCAATTACTTATTTACAGATATGGATAAAATTTGTATTTTAATTCTATGATTTCTCTTTATGACTCCTAGAACAATTCATAAAAACAGGATGAAGCAAGACAAGCGACAGAAGGAATAGATTAGGTGGAGAGCAAGGAAAGTAATAAAAGTCATGACAAGAAACCATTCTAATGCACTAGTAATTAAAATGTAAATGCCTCTGGAAAGGTTTTTGTTCATATATTATATTTCAAACAAACTTCTAAGCCGTTTCAAATAAAGACTTGTCACTTTGCAACTGAATAACTGAAACTACCATTTTTAATTGTATAGAATATACTTTTATAAGGGGTGGCTCACTTAAGATGTTCTAGAATATCTCCCGAACTGTTGCTCATACTGAGATCCATTTTTTACTAAAACTAACATATACAAGGGACATGTAATATGTATACTATATGGACTATACATTTTTTATTTAAGAGGTTCAATACTTTAAACAGATTTTTTAGCTCATTATAACCAGCACAAAGAAAGTGCATACCTATGTGTGGTCCTAAGGTATATTAAAATATTTTTGAGAAATGAAGTTTAAGAACTTTTCAACTCTTAATATTCAATCACTACCACAAGCAAATGCTCTGCATAGCAACTCAGTTCAGTTGCATTGGTTCCTGCCAGATGGAAACGATTGCAAATTCGGCTTAGAGGGGTTATAAAAATAAGGTTCAAGTTCTGAGACTTATACTTTGCAGACTTGAAAACAATGTATTCACCCATTACCATGATCTTGGTATACGTTTGCTGAGAGGCACTATTTTTTTTATTAAAATACACGAGGTTAGAGCAAAACATTGATCTTTTAATCCTTAACAAAAGGAGGAGAACAGTGGATAGAATAATATGCTCAGAAATAACGGATGTATGTTCTGCGTCAAATTAAATATTTACTTTCTTTAAGATTGCAAATCACTACAAGTGCAAGAAACTCATGTAAATAAAACTAAAAAGCAATTCAGCCCAGAAATACATGGCAACTTAACAATTCTAAAACTAGCTTTAGTGTACATGCTCAATAAGTTCCTTGTCAAGGGCAATACACATTTAACGAAACTTTTAAGGTAACCCTTTTAAAGCTTCTGGCATCAAATAATGACACAATGTGACATTTTATGTCCTCGGGTATTGTTGCTGCTCATTGGTTCCTTACACTTCCCCTTCCCCTAGAATCTGTAAATTTAATCAAGAATTTGGGAGTTATATTTGATAGACAATTGTCATTTAGACTGCATATTAAGGAAGTCTTGCTGAAAGTTAACAGAACCCTTGCATTCCTCACAGAATGTAAGTGTTCTGTTAACTTTCTGTTGGCAATGTAGGAAGGAAGATCAAAGTTCTCAAAATATTGTCCTTTACTATTGTTAGAGCTAAATTGGAATACACATTGGTCACCAAGTCTTGGAATAATATCAGCGGAGGTTTGCAAATACCTTCATTTTAGGGATACTGGAATTTATCCTCAGTATGGAATAAAAAATGAGTTTAATTTTAGTTAGTTAATGCCTTATTTTATGTGATAAGACTCGGGCCATCAGACAGGCTCTTCTGTCAGACCACGTAAATTTTGCTATGATCCTTTCACCATCTACTGGAGAAAGGATGTATTATCTTGGGTGATGGAACAGGCAATTTGAATTTAGCTCTTCTATTAGGCTTGAGGATCTTTTTTATGCAGTAAAACTACTACACAGGACAGTCAGCTTTTTTCACCCTTAAGAATCCATGGCTTCGATTGGGTTTGAACCACAAACTTGGGTACAACAGAGGTACGCTAACTATTAATATCACCAAATCTGCAAGGAGTATTTGACAATGTGTATTATCCCAAATGAGTATTTGTTAGCAACAACTGAGTTCCAGAGCTTAGGTACTAGGACACACTTTAATATTAAGATATTACAAGCCATTCGATACTGCTATGTCAAATTTCAATTAAATAGTATTTTGCACAAGATGATTCTTTATGTAAAAGAGTTTGTATCAAGTATGGAATCTGATACTAATGTTTGAGCAGATTTAATAACTATGTTGTATGGTGCACCTATTAAAATTGTAAATTTAAAGAGCTGAATATCTTCTTGTTGTTTTTTAAATGCTATTACATGTATATGAAATTGCAATAGGACACACACAAATATAGTAAAATTGGAAATCTGGCATACAATAATATTATTTGCATGTCCCAGACATAATGCATTGTACATGAGGAGATTACCATTTCCAAAAGAACTAGAAAGAATGGATAGTTTTGTACATGATGTGCAAGTCAACTAATCTTCTGACATTTTTAGGGAGATAAGAAAAAAAAGATGTGAGCAGTAAATGTTGACGCAAGGTAGCCTTTCATTTACAGATACAATTTAAGGACAGCATTAACATGAAGCATAGGGCATTTTCCAAAATAAGGGTCATTAATTTTTTCAGCACAAAAAACACTCTCACAATTATAATAGTCCTTTAAAAACGCCAAGATGCATAAAAAATAGACCAATATATGTGCTACAGAAATTTTATATTTCCAATTTCCCTTTAAGAACTGACATTAAATGACAACGCAGGTCTATCAAAAACGCAACATGTGAAGAAACTTTACAAAAACCATACAATGCATTTCAATGAATATGTAACTCGCACTGAATTTAATCAGGAAAACTAGCCCAAACACACTTTGGGCAACTTACTTTTTTATACCTCATAAAAAGGAAGGAAATTCAAAGAAAACTATACACACTAATAATGACATTGTCTTTAAACACATTATTCTCAGTATGCCATAGAACTCTGCAGGAATTATGAAATAGTAATGGATTGCTTATAATAGATACTTCAAATTTTTTATTTAAAAATTATTTACAAAATTATTAAATATTTGAAGTTATCTTTTTTAAGACACTTTTTCAAAACTGAGAATGATCTCTCTACTTCAATCAATATTATTGGGACATGTCAACACTAATAAGTGTGGACCAATATATGTTTAAACTTTGTTTTGACTCTTGTAAATAATTTTTTGTCCTTATGAATCATTCCTATTTCTTAATGGCTGAAAGTCTAGGTGATGAGCAATAATCTGCATAATGTAATGGTTATCTTTCATCAGCAGTAAATTAAAATATTGAGTCCTAAACAAATTCACACCAGACATTATGAAATGGAAACTGTTCCAAGCTAAAGCAAATTAAAAAGTTAATATAACAAATCTGATAAATAGGCATTTACAAGCATTACTCCATACAAGCATAAATATGTAAAATAATATTATTTTTTACAGAACATTAACATGTAGACATGAACTTAAGGTAAGTCTTTTTTATGATAAAGAAATATGGGCATTTTGCCCAACATGTGGTCTGTAATAATCAATAAAGTATTTTTCCATTTCCTTGAGGCAAAAACTCCTATGTTTACAATGATTGACTTTTTCCATTAAAAAGAAAAAAGATAAAAGCAGACCATCAGCATTTCCAAGTGAATATATTGGAAATATCGATTCCTCTAAATATAGTATTGTAGAAAAAACATTTTTATCTTTATATTTAAAACATTTCTTCACTAAATACTTTCACAAGAAAAATTATCTTTTAGTTATTAGAAAGGAAAATTTGTAGATGTACCTTCTGCTCCTGTTTCTACATTTTTCATGCAAATGCGACATAATAAACATTCAATTAATGAAGACTTGACACGGGCTGAGATGGATAATAAATGATAAAGCTTATGGCATACATGCAAAAACCTTGAAAACAAAATACACATTTCCAATTTTAACATCTGTCTACTATCTTGTTGATACTGAAATTTAATAAATCAAAATAAATGCTTCTAAAACCTGTATCCATAATTTTCAGTTGCAGCACAGGTATATCTCACTTTGCATTTATGTTTCAAAAGTGGGGAAAGAAAAATTAACAGACCTTTAACCATAATAACAAAAACAAAAAGTAAATGCAATACTCTAAAAATATTATTTTCTTTTCAAATAATGCCACATTAATAAAATTATTTTTTATCCTAACATAACTGATCAGGTATAAATAATAAAACAATTACTTTTATAGGAAATTGCATTGAAAAGGATCACATTTCACTATCTAAGTTTTATATTTATTGCCCTAATCCAGTGAAAGTTTCACACAGTTAATATTTTTTCTTAGAAACATCCTTAAAGAGTACAACAAGATTACCTCTTAGTTGGATCATTTTTGCTCAAATCTAAACGATCTGAGATGATAGAAAACGAAACTCTGCAAACTCTGCCATCTTCCAGGAGAAGTGCAAAATGTGATGGTCCAATTACTATCTTCTTTACAGGTACTTTCAAACCACTTAAAGCTGCAGGTGTAGCCACTCCAAAACGATTCAGCTTATCTGACACTTCTTTAAGTCTGGAAAAAAGTCATATTTATTGTTATTGTTATTGTTACGGTTATTATTATTATTATTATTATTATTATTATTATTTCAACACCAAAAGTATCATTTCTTAATATTTTTAACTTTAGCGTATTTACATTAAAAAATGTTAACTTTTTTATATATTCAATATCACTTCAAGAACTGTACACTATTTTCCAAATTAAAATGATTTATTCTTTAATATTTCTATAATGAACCAAAGAGAATGTTTTTTCTCTTGAACTAGTTCAGACATAAACAAGGAAAATCTTCCTTACATTAAATCATTCAAAATATTCTACACAATACACTAATATGTATATTTTTAACTGCACAGATTTATAATCTGAATTGCTCAATCTTCTCTCGGATTTGTGAAAACTACCAAATAAAAAATATTAGACTTTTTAACCATAAAATGTCCATTTACAATAATTGGGCTGATTTTCAACGCTTCTTTTTCCATTCTATATAAGTACAAACCATCTTGTGAGGGAGTTAACTTTACTTCTTTATTTGTAATCGAAAGTTTTCTTCTAGAACGAAAGAGTTGCAAGTAATGCTTTTGGTCAGGGACGCACATTGGACAAGAAGCACAATGAAAAAACCTAAATCATCCTACAGTATCAAGACCACTTCTTGTTTTAAAATTTGTAAATAAAATTTCATGATTATTCATCTTATCAGTGGTTGCAGAAAATTTCAATGGTTAAATACCATGTTTGTTTAAACATCACATAAAAAATATTTCTTTTTTTCTTGTGAAGTACCCTTTTTTTCCTAGGATTTATTTCCACAAGTTTAAAGAAACATCTTATTATCAAAATAAATTATATCTTTAATAAATTTCAATTTTGCATTTCTACAAAACTCGATAAATATGAATATGAATGTCTTCTGTTGATAAATTCTGCGCAATTTTTATAAGTTCCCCAAGACTTCAAATTTTAGAACAAATGCAAAATGCTTCAATGCAACTGCATTCTTACTTCAACAAATTTCTCTACATATGTTTTGCAGAAATATAGTTTCACTTAGTTTTGCATAAAAATTGCAGTTAAAATAAATAAGAATTTAACACTACCTTACCCTTTAAAAAGGATATTTGTTTGTATTCCCAAAAAAATTAAGGTTATACCCACAAAAAAAAAAAAAAAAACGTAAAAATCCTACAGAAATGAAAAATCGCAGGAACTGTCAAAATTCCTCTTCCTTAATTATATTTCACTATTTTTCCGCAGTACATTGCATTAAATAACGATCATGTTACTATGCTATTAAAGTACAGTGCAAAACTTTAAAAAAAATCTAATTTAAATTACTTTTAAATATGATACTCTAGTATTAAAGAATACATTATGTGGAAAGACAGTTCTGTTTTATGGCTTAGGCAACCCAAGTCTCTACGTGCTTCCTATTTTGCACTATAATCTATAAAAGAAATGTCAATCCTGAAACGTTTACAAAGTACGAAAACAACCTAATGTGAGTTGATTTTCAAATGGATTCAGGTTCCAACGACATGGAGGACTTAGCAAGCGTTTACTAAGTTCGTTATAATTGTATGCCAATATAAAGAGAAAGTATTGAAACAAACTATTTCTTGACAAGTTTTGTAATCGTTAATCGCAATTTCACGGAAGTACAAAACTAACCGCTTCTGAAAAGCGAATCGTTCACTCGCAAGTGCACATCCTAAGGCGTATCCTAATGCGATAAGTCTACCCTTAAAAATGCACGCAATGAAAATTTGGCAGACCTTCAATCGAGTGAACAAAATATGCCAAAAATGGGGGTTGATACATTACATCATATCCCTTCATGACTGATTTCGGCCATGAATTTATGCACCTCACCTACCTACCCTGCCTAGACATAAGGAGATCATGTTTTACCTGTCATTGAGCTGATCTTCCGTTCCAGGAAGTGGATGAACAACGAAGTGTAGCGAAGACATTTTCCCTACACTATAACTACGCACAAGAAGTCCCAAATTGCTACCAAATCTCCACACATAATTTCACTATTGCCTTACAACAATCCATACGCCATGTTTTGTGAATAACACCGAGCAACTTGAACGTGCTGCTCTCTAAAGCACTTCACTAGCACTACACACAGATGATCATGGCGGCCGATGAAACAGAAAACCAGGCTCCCTTTTTCCGAGCATCAGACATTTGAACTTTCTTCGTATCGATGATTGTTGCCAAAATGGAATATTATCTATTAAATTAAGTCCATAGGCCTCCTAGTTAAGCCACTCATCTGTAAAGTACGTACAGATATTACAAACGCGTATCATTCGTGATAGAAGTCCTTAGATTAATAGTACAAGTTTACTTCTGTTTAGCAATTTGCAAGTAGAAATTTTGAAACAAACGATGTACCAATAACCGCACAAAAATAAACATTTTTGAATCACCAATCGTTTTCTCACACTTCTCTAAGAGTACAGGAAGTATTAACTATGTTAAGAATATTCTAGCGGAACAAATGAATGACGTTAACGCGCAAATTTCAAACTTATTGATTTTAGGGAACCGGAATATGAATGATACCTGCACATGTAGATTCTGTTGTAAATATCTTTATGTCAGATTTCACTAATATTTTATATTTCATTATTTGGATTTTTCACTATGAATTCCACCTGCAAACAGTCATATGATGCAGTATCTTGATCAAATCGGGCAGAAACAAGAAGTTTAGGCGCCAAAAATATCGAATACGTACGAAACATCAAATTAAAACTTTCTATTCAATGTAAAATGTGAGTCATGATCAGTCATGATTTACTTCTCCGTTTCTCCCAGAAGTGATACCACTGGAACATTATTGTGTAATTCCAAATACTGACAAAATTATTCATGGACAGTTTGAATTCCCAAATGATGTCATCTAGGTAACCACTATGTTAACATTTTCACGTCTAAATAAAATAAAGACCTCTAAAAGCTGATCCAAGTAAATGTGTTTATCATACCCCGTCCTGTATTCCATTTATACAAAATTTGTGAAGGTATTTTATAATATAGACGCGGGAGAACAAGCGCGCTGCGCAGTGCGTGAAAAGTCAAAGTCAGCTGTAGTCTTTTTGTTGATGTTACGTTGTGTATGTGTCCGGTGTTATTCGTAATTAGACGTAATTTCTGAAATGCTGTTTATGACTAACTGAGAAAGAGCGTTTTATGAACTTACTTGAGTAAATGCAATTTCGCAAGAGGTATGTATTAAACTTAGTTCTATTTGATAACTGATTACTACCGATAAAGTTAATCGAGCCAATTTGACGTCGTAGAGATAGATAAGCATAAATAGAGGGTTCTATGCCAAGATAGGTCATTTGTGTGTGCGTTATTCGTAGGCAAACAGTGAAAAGAAACGGGTTTAGATGAAGTGTATCGATTATTGTAAAAGTGTCATGAATTTATGTGATATTTGTTGTTTAATATGCTGTACTACACAGGTTTCTGTATGGAATCCAGTGAAGCTCCAGACGCAACAAAATCACTTGACAGTTCAAACTACGAAACAAATGGAGACGCTGTTTTGATTTTTCGATCGTCCCCCTCGTCAGAATTTGGAAATAGCCAATGGAGGAAAGAAGTATTTCGGAAAAGTGTGAAAGGTGGAAAAGGGAGAAGATACATTCGCAGCCAGTCGTTATGTGTGTTCCAAAAAGATAAATATTCAGCTGGAGAAATACGCCGTATTAGAGAGCGTTTGTTACGAACACATTCTCAAACATCTGGAGATTTCAGAAGTTTTACCCGCACCCAAAAATTAGCCCTTACAGCTCTTTGTGTTGTAGATTTCACAAGTTTTTGCTCTATGTCAGTGATGGCTCCTTTTTTTCCAAAAGAGGTATTGCATGTTTTTGAATGACCAAATACTTCTTGATCATTCTGTTTTTACAAAACATAAGAGCAATTTGATTTTTCAGGCAGCTTCAAAGGGCATGAGTGACACTTTGTCAGGATTTGTGTTTGGTTTCTATGCCCTTATTATGTTCCTGTCATCTCCATTATTTGGTAAAATAGTAAGTGATTTTTTTCACGTTTCTATTTATAACAATTTGTTTCTTAAATACCATATTATTGCTGGTTTGTCAACAGTAAAATGGGTTGTATATGTTTGCTCTTTCAGGGAAATGTCATATAATAAATAGGTAATAATTGTCAGGTTAAAAAAAATGGAGGGGAAATTTGTAGAAGAATTGTTTCAAATCGAAGATCTTTTGAGATCAATTATAAAACTATCAATTCTTCTTCAAATAACATTACATCAATATTCTTTGCCCAATTTTTATTTGTGAAGCTAAAGTTAATTTTATTTTTCACTGTAGAATGTGGGAGCTGACTAGTAGATAATTAGAGGAAACTTGAATCTTTGTGTCAATCTCTCACAATGTTAGTGAATTTAGATATCATGGAGAAAGTCTTGTTTTTATTTAATATTTTCTATATTAAATAAAAACATGACTTTCTCCATGATATCTACTGGGAGCGGTAGCTCAGTGAATCAACTGATGTCACTGCAGCTCCCATGACCGGGAGGTCCTAGGTTCCAGTCCTGACGGCAGCAGGATTTTTGACACTAGCTTTTCAGCCAGGTCAAATTCAGTCGCTGTCTGGAGGAGAATTCTAGTGGTCGGCTGCTCTGATCAGTATTTTTCTGTGGTTTCTCCGATCAACACCAGGGGAATTCCAGAACAGTACCCTAACAAACAGGCCATGGACCGCGCACAATCTTTCCTTCCTCTTCCTTGTATTATCCTCTCCTCTTACACACACACACACACACACACACACACACACACACACACACACACACTCACTTACACTAACACTACCACATATTCCGGGAGACCAGTCGGGAACTTAGAGCTTGTTAGGGGGAAACCCGACTAGCTGACAGTAGGTTGGTGCTGGATCTTGCCATCCAGCGGGGGAAGATCGCCACCATCTCCCGAGAAAAAACAAATGCTCTACACTTACGGGAATAATGACCAAAGCAGTTGATGCGCCCGGAAACATGAAAAAATCAATCAATCAATCCATGATATCTAAATTCACTAAATTTGTGCGAGAGATTATACTAAAAATATACTGTTAAATACTCCCTGAAAAAATGTTAGATAAAATAACAAATGTAGAAAAGTCAGGGAAATTTGCTCCAGGAAGAGAGGGGCCAAGTGTCATGTATTGTTTCTTGCAAGTGTGAACTGCGTTCAAAAAATAGGAACAAATAAAATTGAAATTAATTCAATTTTTTTTTAAAGGAATCAGCATTTTACATAGAAAACATAACAAATGTCTCAGAAAAGCCTGGGAAATTTATCCTAGGAAAAGAATGATCACCCTTATTCTCATTGTTTATTGCAACGTGTGAACTGTAGTTGGAGAATAGGATTAAATGAAATTGAGATTAAAAGATAATTTTTAAGAGGAATCAGTTATTTACTTTCTTGCAATGTGTGCTTTGTATATTTCTTGCCAAATTGTAAAATAATTAATTCTTGACAATTTTGAATCTTTTCTGCAAAGATACACTGTGTATCTTGTTTAAAAAAACAGCGTACGAGCAATTCAAGTACTTATGTACCCTTTTCGCCACTGTTGTCCATTTTTCTCTCTGAAAATAATGAAATCTGTATTAATGCAGAAGTTCTGTGCATAACAAAAAAAATAATTTAAATGTTTGTGATGGAAATGCAGTTAATGCAGACAAGTATGATTCACCGATTTCTAAATGCCTGTTGAAGCACAAAACTAGTGAACTGACTGAAGTGGAGATAGTGATGAAATAAAATTTTGTATTTGCAAATTACACGTAAGACAAAGTTATATAGGGAATATACTGATGATATATTTATGATAGGGTACGGTTTTTTTAGTTACCTCGTGTGGGA
Organism: Teleogryllus occipitalis; assembly: GCA_011170035.1. NCBI lineage: Eukaryota > Metazoa > Arthropoda > Insecta > Orthoptera > Gryllidae > Teleogryllus > Teleogryllus occipitalis. The sequence continues at coordinate 369,179 of BLKR01000844.1, read as the reverse complement.
GCAAAGTTCCTGCTTATGTCAGGCATGTTCATTGCTGGAGGATGTAACATAATTTTTGGGTAAGTTAAAAACTATTTCATCTTAAATATTTTTAAAAATTATCTCAGATTAAAAATTTTCAGACTTCCTTCTTATTAAGAATCCTGCCAAGCACCACTAGTAAGCTTTGTTAAGGAGCTAATTACATGATAATCCATTTGTGTAGGAGAAGAAAAAGAAGATAGACATTCAAAAATGTGTTTTTGATTTGAAAATTCTGAGAGTTCATTAAAGACCAGTCGTGCACCATTTTTATAAGTATATATTTCTCTATTCAAGCAAATAATTTAAAGAAAAAAAATTGGATCTGTTTTTTGAGAGAATACCAAAAATATCTTTAGGGCATCATATGAAGAATCCTCCAAAGTTTTTTATCCATTTCAAATTCAACGGGCTGTTACATTAACCAGATCAATGGGGGACTATCAATTTTGATGAAAATCCAATGAACAGTGTAATGCCATTCATCGATGGACAGACAGATGTTTTGGCAAAACCCACTTTGCCAGAATCAGTTCTCTCTACTATATATGACAGTACTCCATACTCTTCTCTATATTATGTATGAGAAATTAATTATACAAGATTATTGGTGTTGTAGCTTATCTTGTTTGATTGTGATACATTAATTATATATTTAGGTTTACTTTAAGAGTGATGATATTTTGTGATCAGAAATTTGCACATTGTTCCATAATATCTGTTAATGGAACAACTCAATCTTCCTCAAAAACATTGAATTACACATTTTGCAATTAATTTCTTTAAAATCATTAATTTATTTGCAAGGCAAAAAGTAATATATGTTATGTTATATTTGTATATTTTGCAGTACATTGGCTCATATTGAGTCTTTGGAAATATTCACTTTGTATTGCTTCATGGTGCGAGGCATGGAAGCCCTAGGGGCTAGTGCTTATGCTACTGCCAGCTATGTGTTTGTTGTTGATATTTTCCCTGACAACATTGGATCTGTGCTAGTAAGTATCTTTGCTTGTGATGTTTCCGATTATAAATTAGATACATTGTGAAGTGATTTGTTTTTTAAGTAATTAGTGTATTAGAAATTGGGAACATTTTTAGAAATTTTCATAGTCAAAAGAAGAACAAACTGCATAAGTTATTTTTAATTACTTTTATTTATTTATTTTACGTCAAAAAACAGTTAAAAAACTGCGTATGACGGGCTATGGGGAAAAGTGAATTGTGTGCACATTTTCAAAATTCTGTGATCCCTACACTAAATCATATACTACTTAAGTTTTGAATTTTGAAAGGGAGAAAAGAAAAAAAAACTCCCATGTAATAAAATCTATTTTCAAGGATAAATAAGCAATAAATTTTGAATTTTGAAAGGGAGAAAAAAACAAACAAAAAAATTACGATATTACGATAAAATTACGATAAAGCATTTGAGAGAAACTTTAAAATATCTTAACATTTCAAAAATTAACATACTGATGTTTTTCATTTTACATACATAAATTAAATTTTCTTGTGATTTTTAGTGTAATTTTCTATTATTTTTATATGCTAATACATAATGAAGTTTTTATTTGCATCATGAAAACTATAAGTGTTTTAATTCTTTGGAGCAAAAAATTCTGAATATACTGTACAATTGCAAGAGACAAATTTAGTGGGTGGACACATGCTTGTATAAAATAACTTGCTCCTTTGATAATGCTATCTTACTGACCTCTTTGGGTCATTTGAAAGGAGATAACAGGGAGTAACTAAACTTTCCACCTTGAACCTCTAACGAAGGTCATTAGTTGTACAATAATGAATGGACATCTTGTTCACATCCATATTTGCTTGGTGAATGATTTAACCGAGGTTCAAATCTTCTGGCTGATCATCCTTGTGCTGCCACATGTAGCATGTCCTCCTTCCCTTGATCCCTCTCTCCTCTTCCCTCCTCTTGCCATCCCTTCCCATTCCCTTCTGCCTTCTCCTCCTCCACGCTACCTCCCTGCTCTCCCGCCGGCTCTTCCCCTGCTACTTCCTTTCTCCCACTACCACATTCCCCTGCCCAAAGTCTCCGCTCCGCTCCACGCCCCCGCCCCCGCCCCCCAACGTTCTCCTTCCCCTGTCCTCACGTGCGCTGCCTGCACGTGTTCCGCCTTTCGGCCCCGCTCCCCTCCCGCTGCCCCCACTCGCGCTCCGTTATCGCCGCCGACGAGGTCGGCTAGTGAGTCAATTATTCGAAAATTTGCTAGAAGATTGCGACAAGGCCAACCTAGAAATAATGGTTGGTGCCACCCCCCCCCCCCCCCCCAATCTGGTCGTTAGCGGAAACAGTTTGCTGAGGCGGCTAATGATAATGCAAACACTTCAAATGAAACTTGCAACAATTTAGATTACATGTGGCGTCTTGTGATGGGATAAGAGATTATCATTTCGGTTACCTGCAGCTTTCATCAGCCCTAATTATAAGATTGCACTGGCCTGCTACTCTGTCCATGTCTGACCCTTTCCTACCAAAGTGTTTCATCACTCACCACCCCTAGCTCATTTTTGTAGTTAAAAAAGAAGTCAATGGAAGCCAGTTCAAGGGAGGACATTCTCCCCTTCTACCATATAGCTCCATTAAAAATGTTTCCTCTTTTTGCCGATTGGAGCGAGAGTGAGGTGTGTTGAGAAATATGTGATTAACACTCAAGAGGAGGAAAGGCTGATGGTTTTTCCCCAGAGCAATTGTTATTGTTTTCATGTATATAGCTTAAACACGCATTTGGGTTGAAAACTTGAACAAAATAAACTTCCTCACAGTTATCAATGAAAGAAATTGTACGTTTTCTCTCCATCATATTTTATTTGGTAATTTTACACACGCATACACAAGGCATTTATATGTACCACACTACTCCATGATTGGAAACCATCTGGGAATGAAGAACTTGTCCTGACTGGGATGGGGCCCGCTGGAGGAGATACTTGATGTAGAAACTCTGCAGATTGTTGGTCAGCTCCTCATCACACATTCCGGCAGGCCAGGAACATTGTCTTGACCCAGCTAAACGTGCACTACACTCACAGAACTAATTATCAAAGTAATTGATGTGCCTGGAAATGGTAAATACTCACCTGAGTTCTGCCCAAATGAGAAATCTTAAAACTAGCCATTTTGATCATTTGGATCCATCATTTTATAGTATTCCAAGCTGCCAGTGTAGTACATTAAACAATGTTCTAAAGATTACCTGAAATTCATCATTGCGACCCCACTGCCATCCTAATGGTTAATCCCCAATGCTCGTAAGGTACATAATGTGCTCCATTGCTTTATTGTGATCCATTCTCCATAATGCATTATTGTGATCCATTGATGCATGATATTTAAGAAAAGAATTCCAGTTCCAAGAATTTCAATTTCCATAGATTTCGATTTTCTAAATCCAAGTTGAGAGACTGAAAACACTTCATTTTTCCTGAGAAAAAGTTTTCATTCATGTGTAGATAAAACTCTCTAAAATTTTTGAGAAAACCACAAAAGTGATATTGACTGATAATTTTGCTTTATAGTTTTGTTGCCTTTTTTAAAAACCTTAATTTTTATTTTTTCGAAAAATCGCCGGAAATATTGCTGGGTGTAAAGAAGCATTGAAAATGTGGGGTAACGAGTGTATAAATGCAGGCACACAAATTTTTAATAGATAATCTGGAAATTCATCTAAACCAGCTGAATAATAATTTTTTAGTGTACTGGTACTTCAAGGATTTCAATGAAAGAAGTTTTGGAAACTAACATCATGTCAAACATTTTTTGGGGAGCATAAAATGTGAAATTTTGTGGGTTTTGTTCCTTCGTGAGATCAATCACAATTCTCAAAAAATATTGGTTTATATAAAACTTTACTGAACTATTTGTCATTACCCTTTAAAACATAGGTTTCCACTCTTTTCTGAACCACTGCCCCCTGTAGAAAGGAAAAGATCCAAAGCTTTTTAGTCCACAACAGTTAATTTGATATAAAACTAACAAAATACCTGGCATTGTCTGGACTTTCTTTGTATCCAATCCTTGTGAAATAAAGATAAATTTTTTTATAAACCATGGTGTTTAAGGTTTTTTAAACCTTAAACACCATGGTGTTTAAGGTTTTTATAAACCATGGTGTTTAACCCCATCTCGATCAGGTTTTTCGTCCAGTTTCCCTGATCCATTGAGCAAATGCTGAGATGGCCCCTTGTTTTGCTTCTGGACATAAATGTAACTTCATTTTCTGTGCACGTCTTCTAGAATTCAGTGGGAAATACAATTATTCAAATTATCGTTTCCACGTTGTCGCGGCAGGAAGTAATAAGAGCCAAAATTTACTGCTTATTTATCCTTGAAAATAGATTTTATTACATGGGAGTTTTTTGTTTTTTTTTCTCCCTTTCAAAATTCAAAATTTATTGCTTATTTATCCTTGAAAATCGATTTTATTACATGGGAGTTTTTTTGTTTTTTTTTCTCCCTTTCAAAATTCAAAGTTTATTGCTTATTTATCCTTGAAAATCGATTTTATTACATGGGAGTTTTGTTTTTTTTCTCCCTTTCAAAATTCAAAACTTAAGTAGTATATGATTTAGTGTAGGGATCACAGAATTTTGAAAATGTGCACACAATTCACTTTTCCCCATAGCCCGTCATACGCAGTTTTTAACTGTTTTTTGACGTAAATAAATAAATAAATAAATAAATAGGTTATTATTTGTAATGTAATTGGTTCAAATTTTAATAAAATACTTTAATTTTACTAAAAAAATTTATCTTATGCACTGCTACTGGTGTATAGCAAATCTATTATCTGCCAGTTCTGCTGCACTACTGCTGACTTCTGGGGGAATATATTAGGAATTAATCTGTTCTTAGCAACAGGCAAAAAATGATTGTGGTGCATCTGCCAGCATATTATTTAAATTGTTTATTTTTCGTATTAGTTTGGTTTAAATCTTTGGCAAATTTTACAGGTATACTGTGACAATCTTGAAGAAGAGTATGTAAAAATTTTATATCTATTTGTACATTATTTTTTGCGGTATCGATGTCGGTTACATGTCATTGAATCCACTTTTGTGAGTATAGATCTCAAAATATTGTTGAATATTATCTTTACCTAATTAATCTGTTTATTTATCTATTAAAAATCATAAGTTTTTTTATCTAATTAAATCATAAGAAATTAATAAAATGGCAATCAAACGTTCAGTAAAATTATTTATTAAAATTTTAAAAATGAACCCAAAATCAATAAGAAATAAAAATGTGATAAATTCAAAATTAATAATAACACTGGTCAACATGATTTTTGTCTCATGAGTAGTACCACTGGTCAACATGATTTTTGTCTCATGAGTACCAATTGTTGTACTTAATGCAGTTTTTTATTGTGTTTTCAAATATGTATTCAGAATTTATCCATCACCCAGGCTTTTTAATTTCAAATTTTTCATTTCAATTAATGGTTTTAAGTTTTTTTTTAATAAACGACCATTTTCCATTGTAAAATAAATACTCTTCAAGGATTGTAAATGTGATGGAACCAAATCTGCTTACTCAAATTGTACCATTGCTACTGTTGTGCAAGTTCAAACCTGCACCGACAGGCACAAACTTGATCTAGGGTAGCACGCATTAATTCGAACGATGTCAGTTGTGAGATAGCAGTGAACTAGTAAATACTTAATTGTGAGTGCGTTGTGTCTGGATTTTACTTTGTTGTAAGTTACGAAATGCCTAGAGTTTGTTTAAATCATCATAACAACTTTTGTTATATATGTGGTGAAGTGACGCTGAAGTCCCAAAGGCGAAACCTTACTCCATTAGTAAAAAAAGTGTTATGAACTTTATTTTGGGTGTAAAGTGGGGGACCAAACAAGGACCTGGGCCCCACATATCTGTTGTTTATCATGTAGTAGGCTTCTAACTGCATGGAAGAATGGTACACGCCACATGCCATTTGCTATCCCTATGATTTGGAGGGAACCCAAAGATCACTCCTCTGACTGTTATTTCTGCTTAACAAACATTAAAGGGATTACGTCAAAATCAAAACATACAGTGGTGTACCTTGACTTGCAATCTGCAATGAGACCCGTTCCACACAGCGAAGAATTGCCCATACCAAAGCCTCCAGAACATATGACATTAGATGAAGAGAGCTCAGATTCCATGGAACTAAGGAAGAAGAAGAAACAGATTTTGATGATACAACTTTTGAACAAACCTGTTCATCCGAGCCTCATTTGTTGACTCAAGAAGATCTTAACGATCTCACACGAGACTTAAAGTTTTCCAAAATCCAGTCTGAAATGCTTGGGTCCCGGCTAAAAGGATGGAATCTTCTTCAAAAGAATACAAAGATTTGTACTTATCGTAGTCGTCATTCTCTATTTAAAGACAATTTTTCTGAAGAAAATGGCTTAGTTTTTTGCAATGACATTTCTTCTCTTATGGAGACATTTGGTATTGAACATAACCCAACAGAATGGCGCTTGTTCATTGATTCCTCCAAAGCAAGTTTAAAAGCAGTGCTTCTGCATAATGGAAATAAATTTCCATCAATACCTCTGGCTCACTCTGCTAGTATGAAAGAAACATATGAAAACTTTCAATTTATATTGACAAAGCTTCAATATGAAGTGTATGAATGGAATGTATAATATAAATGTATAATTTCATAGGTTTTATACGTAGTAATATTTTTATTACTACGTATAAAACCTATGAAATTTGGTATTTAATACAACACAGTAATTATAATACAATTCACAATAAAAAATATAGTACACTGCAACAATGCAAATGAATTTTTTTAAGTAGCAGTCTCGGGGGGGATGGGTTAGAAGCAACAGCCGGATCCATCCTTCCTTTCCTTTGATCATTTTAGAGAAATTCAAACTCACAATTATGCCAAAATATTTTAAGCCACGTTGACTAGTTTCACTTGTGAAGTTTCAAGTGGACCTCACTTCAGCCTCTACGATTTATGCAAAACAAATTAATCTGAATCAATAACTTTGTGAATAAATAAATATTGTACGGCACATCACATAAAAGTTCATAAATGTATAATCAGGATGCATTTATATAAATATTGTCATCAGCCATTACTTGACATTCAAATTGAAGAAATTACAAATGAAAAATAATACTCTAAGATCACTTAACTTGTCTTGTTATATTCATACAGCTGCAAAATCAACCTTTTGAATTATAACCAACATTCCATTCAAGACTCTGGTCCGAGTTAAACCAAATGTTTATTTAACAAGTTAGTAACTTCATAATAAAAAAAGATCTGCTCTCTAGTTCAACTTACAGCTCGCATGTCCAGTTTCTTTAAAGCTCTCGCCTTGGTAGCATACACCAATGCACGATGTACTGCTCTCACAGCAATAGAATAACAATTTCTACTTCTACCGTGGAAGTGCTGCAAAGAAAAAAATAACATTGAATTCAAAAGCACTATCATTATGAGAGAACTCGGCGAATTTCAAATATTGTTCGATGAAGTACTAACTGCTGAAAGTTTAAAAATTCTTCGTTTTCTCCAAAATTCGTCTGGACCTTTGTTGCGGACAAACAGTGGAAATGTTCGAAAAACCATTAGGATTATTTATTCACTACACGTTAAGTATCAGATCAGAAGAAGCTTTAGACAAATAATATTTCAGAGTTACAGAACTAAACGCATAAAAGGGACCAGCTCATATGCAACACCACTTCAACAAGTATATCTAAAAGAGTAAGCCACTTAATGAAAAATTCTGGTTCTAGTGTTCCAGTTGTGTTCACAACACAGGGGGTTCTAGGGAGCTTAATAAAGGGCCTACGTTCTCGGCAACGTTTAACTTCGAAACCGGCCCTTGATAGGCGCTGCAGTCGCACTGTTAGAAAGAGAATATTGAAAAGAGAAAGAAAATTCGAAGAATACGACATTGACCGAGAATGTACGAGTGTAGCCGAAGACATCGAAGTCCGCGAAGGACAAAGGTTTTGTGAGAGACAACGGCAACTTCGTTTCCTTGTCCGTGACCCCACGTGCGATATTTGTGTAACTGGTTATTAATCTTTTAAGATTTCGTGCTTTCCAAATACTGAAATTTTACTTTTTTCGAAAATACACCCAATTAAACGAAATGAGATTTGCACTATTCCAAAGAATATTCTATTCTTGCAAACAATCTAAAGAAGAACTAGAGTTGCTACAGAATGGCACAGACTTTCTCGTACCATTTTTTTCTAATTTCCTTGTGTGGTCTAACTTGAAGGTTATTCTCTGGCCAGCTGCCATCTATCGTCACCCAAAGTACATTTTTTAACAATTTCTCAACTTTTTGCTTTCACAGTAGTACAACTGAATCATTAATTCAAGAATATTGAATAGGAGTAAAAACTCGTCCTAAATAGAAGTTTTCATTGAAAAATTCGTAGCCGTTTTTAAGAAAATGGCGTTTAAGCATTACTATAAAAGCAAAATGTAAGATCTTTTTCACATGAATCTATTGAGTTTTCAAAAAAGATCCTTTAAAGTCATTTGAAGCATATCTACTCACAAATGTAATAATGCTATAATAATGTAATAATCGATTGAAATGCCCATATAAATGGCGTGCGAAGTAAATTTAAAAAATAACATGTGTAATTTTTTAAAAAACAAACGAATACACCAAAATGAACTTCATATTAAACGTCATATTAAACAGAGTAATTACCACTATCCATTGCAAAAGTTTGAAGAAAAACTTTGGAAATTTGTGAAAAAATAGCGTTTGAGCGTTTTTGAAAATGCGGAATGTTTTGCTAATTTTTACAGAAAATTGTTGAGTTTTCAAAAAAACTTATTTTGGCATTATTTAAAGCACATGTACTCATAAATATGGTAACGTTAAGAAATTGTCTTTAATATAAATATTACCGACGTGAGAGACAAGTAAAAAAATTCCATTTTTGAAATTTTTGAAATAACAAAAGAATAGATACATATGCTGTTTATCTCATGGTATAAGGTTCGTTTGGCATTAACCCTACAAAACAAAAGAAAAAAATTGAAGCCGTTTTTGAGAAAATCGTGTAAAACATTACACAAGTAATGTTTTAAAATTGCAAATATTGCATGCACTATTGCACGAAAACTACGAAAATAAAAAAAAAACTACATGAACTTATTGAAAGAACTATATATGCATAACAAATTTCATTTGAAGGAAAAACCTCTGTCTTCAGATTTGTAGTTGTAGGAAGATGCTGAAAAAAATTTTGCAATTTTGCAAAAATCAGAGTTAACCGTAAAACTTGGACCTATGCCGCCTTTATAAGTGTTTTTTACTATATTCTTTGAATACAAGAAATTTAAAGCAAAAATTTGGAGCCGTTTTTTGAGAACATTTTGAAAATGTCAGGGGGGCTTCATATAAAGTACACCCAAATTTTAATAAATGTTTTTCAAAATTTCAAAGTTTCAACTAGACAAGGGATTCTTCAATTTGGAAGATATCGTACGTATGGTTTGGGCGCTAGTAGTGTTCACGGACGGACAGACGAACAGAGGTGCTACAGAATGGCACAGACTTTCTCGTAATGAAGTTTTCTAATTTCCTTTTTGTGAACTGGAACTGTACATTCTTGCCCCTCCTTCTTGCGTGCTATCATCTAAGGGAGTCCGACGTCTTCGGGATTTGTCTTCTACCGTGTGCAGTTTCAACGCCAGTATAATGCTGCTGCTACTACTATCTATCTATCTATCTATCTATCTATCTATCTATCTATCTATCTATCTATCTATCTATCTATCTATCTATCTATCTATCTATCTATCTATCTATCTATCTATCTATCTATCTATCTATCTATCTATCTATCTATCTATCTATATCTATCTATATCTATCTATCTATATCTATCTATCTATCTATCTATCTATCTATCTATCTATCTATCTATCTATCTATCTATCTATCTATCTATCTATTATCTATCTATCTATCTATCTATCTATCTATCTATCTATCTATCTATCTATCTATCTATCTATCTATCTATCTATCTATCTGTCTATCTTCTAATCTATCTATCTATCTATCTATCTATCTATCTATCTATCTATCTATCTATCTATCTATCTATCTATCTATCTATCTATCTATCTATCTATCTATCTATCTATCTATCTATCTATTTATTTATTTGTTTACTTATTTACTTATTTTTTATTTATTTTACCTAAAAAAACAGTTGAAACTGGGTATGACGTATGACGTGCTATAGGGAGAATGGCCGACCAAATTACATTTTTTTGAAATTTTCTCAACAGTTCAGTTTCCTTAAAGTTGGACCGAAATATTATTTTACGAATATTAAAGAAACGTAAAACCTCTTCCTAAATAACTATTTTCATTAAAATATGTGAACCCGTTTTCAAGAAAATGGCGATCAAGCATTACTGTAAATGCGAAATTTTAAGATCCTTTTCAAAGGAATCTATTGAGTTTTCGAAAAACTTATCGTAAAATCATTTGAAGCACTTCCACTCAAAAATGCAATAATGTATACAAATCGATGCAAATGTGCATATTAACGTCGTGAGAGACATTTCAAAAAATTACATTTGTGTAATTTTTGAAAAACAACAACAAACAAACAATACACCACAATGAACTACACGTCATATTAAACAGTGCAATTAGCACTATCCGTTAGAAAAAATTGAAGAAAACATTCGGACCCATTTTTGAGTAAATGGAGTTTGTGTTTCTCAAAATATGGAATTTTGAGCTCATTTTTTGTAGAAAACCGTTGTGTTATCCAGAACCTTTATTCGACAATATTTAACACGAATGTTCTCATAAATACAATAACATAAAGAAATTGCTTATAATGTAAATATTACCGACGTGAGAGAGGCAAAAAACATAACATACATACATTACATTTTTGTAATTTGGAAAAAACAAATGAATACAGCCATATACCATTTATATCATCGGATAGGATGCATTAGGTACTAACTCTACCAAAAATTTAAAGAAAATATTTAGTGTGATTTGTGAGAAAATCTTATTTTTGTATTTGTTTAAAATTGCAAATATTTCACGCTCTATTGCACAAAAACTACTAAAATTTTCGAAAAAATTACATGACTTTAATAATAAAATTATTCATGGACAACAAATTTCATTTGAAGGAAAAATCTCTGACTTCAATTTCATAGTTGTAGGAAGACGCCGGAAAAATCTCAAACTTTTGCAATTTTCGAAACTTCAAAGTTAACCATGAAAATCGTACCTATGCCACCATTAAAAGCTATTTCACTCCATTCTTACAAGAAATTTAAAGAAAAAAATTGTATCCGTTTTTGAGAAAATTTTGAAAGTATCTGGGATCTTTGTATAAAATACCCCTAAATATTAAAGAATGTTTCTCAAATTCTCAAAGCTTCAACTAGAGCTAGATCGATAGGGCTTTCTTCAATTTGAGAAAGATTGTACACATGGTTTAGGTGCTAGCAGTGTTCACAGACGGACGGACAGACAAAAAAAAAAAAAAAAAAAAAAAAAAAAAAACAACAACACCAAACAAAACAACACTTTATCGGTATCAGGGGACTCCAAAACGTGTATTTCAGTTGAAATCTCGAAATCGATTTTCCGCAGCATTACATAACTTTCTCTATGCTACGTATAACACTCCCGTACATACGTATGTATACGAGAAAGTAACTACAACTGTAGAATGACAGATTTTCACGAAGTAAACTTTTCTAATTTCGCTGATGTAGACTTGTACAGTCTTGTCCCTCCTTCTTGCCTGCTGCCGTCTATCGCCGCCCAAATTATATATTTTTTTAAAATTTACTCCACTTTTCAGTTTCCAAATTGTAGAACACAAATATTAATTTAAGAATATTAAAGAAGGCTAAAACATCGTCATAAATGGCAACTTTCATCGAAAAATTTGGAGCAGTTTGTAAGAAAACGGCGTTTAGCGTTACTGTAAATGCAAAATTTTAAGCTCTTTTTCACAGGAATCTACTTTTTTCGTTGTATTTCCGAACCTATATTTCCGTTAAAATCTCGAAATCAATTTTCCGCAGCATTACATAACTTTTTCTATTCTACGTATATTACTCCTTATAGACGTACCATGTATGTGTACGAGAAAATAAGAACACTTTTTCGGTATCAGGGGACGCCAAAACATATTTTATCGTTCAAATCTCGAAGTCTAGTTTCTGCAGCATTATAAAATTTTATACTACGTGTGTTACTTCCTATATACGTACGTACTACGAGAAAGTAAAATGGATAAGTCAGAAACAAGTCACAACTAATCATTTCAGGTTTTTGAATAGTTACGCAGAACGATCGGCAATTCGATTTCATCGTCGCCCACCATGTTCGCCAACATTAAATAACGAAAAGATATGTATTTGTGGCTCATTATTGTATTGTGAGTAAGTAATCTCTTCTGGAAATTACGATTCCTTGTCTAATTTTTGATGTCTACATTTTCATTATTTTTATAAAAGTACGTAGTAAATAACTAGAAAGGAATATCAAAAATAATTATTTTTTCTGGCAAGCTCTTACCAAATTTACGAATCCTTTTTTATTGTAAGATAAGTTTTATTTAAAAATCATTCGAAAGTTTATAAGCTTGGGGAGTGTTACTGTTGAAGTGCACTTCATCAAAATCTTTGTAGAGTTCCTTTTCATGGAATTCAAAAGCGTTTCATCATGGATACCATTTAATAACCTTGTGCAGAATGTGGATTTGTATGTGACAGCCGATGAGTAATTTTGAACAGTCTAGGTGTTATACGATTTGTTTGGACCTCTTTCATATTTCTTCTCACCGATTTTTTGCTATGCGAAGTACTATTGCTAAATTCAACGTTGTCAAATGTAATTGTTGACGTAGGTGTGCGACTGCGTGCTCACGTCTCTCGTGTTTCTCAGTTTCATGAGCGATTGTTTCGGTAAACTTATGCTGTTTTACATAACTTACACATCGACGTGATAGTTCTATCTGATATGGATGACGAAGTTTTGACTACTTTAAAAATTTTAATTATTGGCGAAAGCAATGTTGGAAAATCAAGGTCAGTGACAAACACTTTGTTTCTATAATGTAATGACGTTTCAGACAGTCGTAATGAGCGCGAAAGTAACCAAAATTTATCAATTATTGCAGCCTATTGTTGCGGTTTACTGAAGATATGTTCAACCCTGAACAACAGCTCACAATTGGAGTTGATTTTAGGACTAAAAAAATTACTGTCGACGGGAATACAGTAAAATTGGCGATTTGGGTTTGTATAGATATTCATTTTGAATTTTCATCATTTCATTGTGAAGCAATGACAAATAATATAATCTCAACTTTTCAGGACACTGCTGGTCAGGAACGTTTTCGAACTCTCACACCAAGTTATTATAGAGATGCTCAAGGAGCTATCCTTGTTTACGATGTTAGCAATGTTAAAACTTTTAATAAACTGGAAACCTGGCTGAATGAACTGGATACACATTCAACAAAGAGCAATATAGTAAAAATGGTGGTTGGTAACAAAATAGATAAGGTCAGTTTTTTAAGAAAAAGTTGTTAAATAAATGCAAATAATGAATTTGTATTTGAAATGGCATAGTAGTAGTACTAAGTACCCTTTGTAGTAGTACTAAGAAAAAAATCCTCAAGCTCAAAAGCACTTGGTTCTCTTATTTATGCTAAAGGGTTCGTGGTTTTACTGCTGAAAGTTTTATTTATTATTACAAATACTTATTGCATTAAGAGATTTTTAATTTGCATAGTTAAGGTTGTAGAAGCTGCGCTATTTCCTGCTGAGAATTGTTTTTCAAATAGGAAATTTTTTTTACAGAGAAACGTAAATTATTATGGAATATATTCTATGATAAATATTTCCACGGTTAATTTCAGTAACAATTGTTCAGTTTCGTTTGAAAGTTCAGACACTTGAAGTATTGAAGGTATTTAATTAAATTGCTTTAGAAAGTGTACATATTTATATCTTTAAAACATGATGACTTCATTGTGACAAAATTTTATTTATTTGTTTGTAAGTTTTAATGTTCATTTTCAGATATTCATTATCTAGTAGCTATATATGCAGTAGCATTGAAAGTAGTAGTATCATATTCATCAGGTGCCAGTATCAACAGCTCCCCAGAAAAGATACTCCTACAGTTCATGTACATTATTTTACAACACATTGCCAGATGACATTTAACAATTAACATTGATGCACAAGTTGAAGTGCCAAGTACAATCTTTTCTTCTGCATAAGTGTTTCTATTCAATTAAGGACTACGCCAAGCATCAAAAGGAAAGTAATATTGATTTCAACAGTGGTATTTAATCTATTAGTTATCATTTGTACTGCATACTTCTAAAAGACTAAATAGTATGTCTGTAACAAGTTCTGTACCTCAGCTTCTGGGTTAATGACCACAATTCAATGAGGTTTTTTGTCCAATTTCCCTTATCCTTGGAGCAGATGCTGAAATGGTCTTTGTTTTGCTTTTAGCCATAAATGTAACTTCTCTGTATATTTTTTAGTGCTCCTTAGGTAATATAATTATTCAAGAAATTGTTCATGTTCTCTTGGTAGTAAGTTAATTTCTTCTCTAAAGACACAATGAGGAATAATAGCCACAACCAGTAGCTGATTTGCCTTTGCAAATAGTCTTTATTACATAGGAGCAAATATTTTCTTATCAATTCTTGCCAAAACGCTGTTTCCATCTGTATTCATAATTCAACTTATATTTGTGTAAGGGTAGGGATCCCAGAACTCAAGAAAACATGCATAGAATACACTTCTCTCCATAGTATGTCACACACTGTTTTTAACCGTTTTTGACATTAAATAAATAAAATAAAAAAATAAATTTGTATAAAAAAATTATTCTATAATTTTTATAAGACATGTACAAGAAATCTTACTTTAATGGCTGTTGCTGTGCCTTTAAAAAGTGAAATCAAATAATTATGCATGAGAGACATAAAACACTCAAATAATTTTTTTGGGTATTGTGCTGGTTTACCTATTAATGCCCAGTAAAATATTGTGTTTATGGTGCTAGCTCATTGTCATCATGTCAGTTTGTGCAAAGTCATTGTTGGAGCTCTCTGGTAGCAAGTTTTTGCAACTTATAGTGTTAAACCATTGTTATGTTGCTAAATTATTCTATTAGAGAAGTCCAAAGTGCCAACGACAGGTTATACAAGCAATTTTTTTATTTATTTATTTAAGAAGTAGCTCAACCTTTAGACATTAGTTGTTATATGCTCTGTTGAACACCGATGCAGTTCCAACACCAGTTCTTCTCTCATCCTCAATAAAACTCCCCAACAGTTTGATGTAGACCAACCACTGTTTGCTTTACACCAGACTCTGTCTTTAACACACTCCACAGGGTTAAGTATGAGAACAGTTTTAGAAGAAGATTCAAACTGATTGCAATCTTCAATACACCCTGGCCAGGAATGTACAATTTAATAATAATCTAAGCTAAGTCGACATCTAGCAAGCAGGAATTCCAGAACTTGCTTATGTTTCTGAAATGTCCAAAGTAATATGTTTGAAATATATATTAAATTTTAAATCAAAGAAATAGAAGTCTCAGAAAAGATAGGAAAAAAAAAGAACGTAACTGCTGAACTAAATAGATCCCTGGGCATTCGGTACCAATTCTATGTACAAAGGTAAGTTGAAAAAAGAACCTAAAGTGTTTATCAGTAATTTTGGTAAAGAGTGCACACAGCTAAGTTTTCAGGTACAATGATGTATTGGTTAAAAGAATAGATTTTCGAGGTTTGCAATGGTTTTGTATATAATTTGTCATGTTCATTGAATGATACATGATTTCTATTTTGAAATCTGTTTGATTTGCTCATTATTCGAAAGCTTTTAGTAAGACTGCATGGGGGCAGGTGTAGCCAAGGGCTGTGGGTTTGAATCCCATGTGAGGCATGGTTGTTTTTGATAAGGCATTCCCAGACCCTTTGTTTAACCTCTAAACTGTAATCCGTTCCTAATTCCATGCTCTTTCTGGAAGCTACTATGCTATGGTAGATCTTGTTTGCACTTGGGAACTGGCTCCCTTATCTCTAAAAACCTCTAATGTGTCCACGGTCTATCCAGAAGACAATATGGATCCAAGATGCACACATAAATTGGTTTTAGGTTTGGAGACATATGTGGGCTCTCCACTGGTTTGATCAACCCACATTTACTCCGAAGGCTTTAGTAGGATCCGCGGGTGCCTTTAAATGGCTGCTGGGAGGGAGTCTGGCAAATTGAGAGGAGTCCCAGTTACAAAGAAAAGTTAATAGTATATGCATAGAATCCAAAGCATTATAGATAAAGTAATTTGATCTTTCTAATATTTACAAAATAATCAAAATTTGTCTGTTGTCAGTTTTTTGTGAGCGAGTCATCACATCACAATGCACTGTTCTGAAAGTGGCATTGTTCTGAGTACCTAGATAACCCAAGAATTAAGAAATAATAAATGATTTGTTCTAAAGTTTCAGCAACCAGTGTTTTAATATAATATTCATACTTCACATTATTAATAGAAATTAAAAGTGTTTTTGTGGGCTAGTGGGAAATTATAAAATATTATTTTTCTGCTTTACAGGAACATCGGGAAGTAAGTCGTGAAGAAGGGATGAAGTTTGCTCGAAGACATGCAACGCTTTTTATTGAATCAAGTGCAAAAACCAGGGATGGTGTTCAGTGTGCCTTTGAGGAATTGGTACAAAAAGTTAGTGTGGTGTTTTGTTTTGTTTTTTGTTATTTTTTTCTTTTCGTAAAATTTAATTATTAAAATTATACATTTTTGTCATTATGAAAGCAGGGTGGTCAGCGAACCTGGAATCCTTGAAAACCGAGAAAAAAATGGGAATTTGATTTGAAAACCGGGATTTTTCGTTATTTTCAGATTTTCCCTAACATTTAACACATATTCACATGCGGCATTGTATTCAGTAAAATGCAGAATTCAACTCAGTTCATGATAATGGCGAGTGTTAAAATCGAAGTATGTATGATTTGGTTTGGTTTTGTTTTTTCGTGTTTCCTGGCGCGTCAACTCCTTCGATCATTATTCCCGTTAGTGTAGTGCATGTTTTTTTCTCGGGAGATGGCGGTGATCTTCCCCCGCTGGATGACGAGATCCGGCGCCGACCTACCGTCGGCTAGTGGGGTTTCCCCCTAACCAGGACTCTCCCACCGTCCCAACCGAGACAAGCTCTAAGCTCCCGACCGGTCTCCCGGAATATGTGGTAGTGTAGTGCATGTTAGTGTAAGTGTGTGTGTGTGTAAGGGCAGAGGATAGGACAAGGAAGAGGAAGGACAGATCGCACGCGGTCCGTGGCCCGTTTGGTAGGGTACTGCTCCAGCATTCGCCTGGTGTTGATCGGAGAAAACACAGAAAACTACCGATCAGAGCAGCCGGCCGCTAGAATTCTCCTCCAGACAGCAGCTGAATTCGACCTAGCTGAAAAGCTAGTGTCGAAAATCCTGCCGCCGTCAGGACTCGAACCTAGGACCTCCCGGTTAGAGGCGCTGCAGTGACATCAGTTGATGCACTGAGCTACCGCTACCGGTGAAGTATGTATGAGAAGTGTCACATGTTTGCTTGTGAATTGCGATGTTCTTGACTCGTGCATAACACAACTTCAAAGAGTGCCGCTTGTGTAGGTGCAACATGGGTAGAGTACCTAGTATCCCGTAGCACCTATATGGTTGCCTGTGGATTGCACATGCATGAACAAGATATTTGCGGAACAAATGTCTCACCGGGAATTCAATCGCAGTGTTTCAGTTAGTGTCTTCTTTGATGACATCAGCGGTACCACTTTGCTATTTTTTCAACTGAAATGACCATGTTAACACGTCCATGATACAGGGAATTTTAACTTGTTTTGTAGAAGAGCGCAGTCGAAGCTATCTTTGCTTATAGCGTGTACGAAGATTGAGAATGAGTGTCCGAATTGACAGGGAGCACGAATAAAATGAGCATGCTGAGATCTTGACAGGGTTGCGTGCAAGGTTAATATGAAAACTTCTTCCTATGAAATTCTCGAAATAATCGGTAAACTAAAAAATTAATATTTGGCCGGTTAAGATGAATTTCCGGCTGGTTTGTTAAAGACTTGTGCACCAGCCATTATACACCCGTTAACTCACTTATTTAAGGCATCCGTATGCACCGGAACTTTTCCAGATTTTTAAAAACAGCTAAGATTAAGCCGCTTTTCAAAAAAGGCAAAAAAACTGAAATTCAAAATTATCATTCTATTTCTCTTCTGTCAGTTTTTTCAAATATATTAGAGAGACATTTTTATGTAGAATGGAAACCTTTCTCAGTAAACACAATATGCTTTCAGATTGCAAACATGCATTTAGGAAATCAAAATCTACGGCAACAGCCATATTCTCTTTCCTTAAAGATGTTGCCTCATTGTTGGATCAAAACGAAGCACTTATTGGATTATTTTTAGATCTTTCTAAAGCTTTTGACGTCATTGATCATAACATTTTACTTTTTTAAAAATTACCTTCATATGAAATCCGTGGTATTGCCCTAGATTGGTTACGTGTGTATCTTAAACAACTATCTCAGAGACTAGAAATACCTTACTAGAATAATGGAACATTATGTACACACCTTTCTGACTCTTTGCGAATTGCACGTGGAGTCCCTCAGGGGTAGATTTTAGGCCCTATTCTCTTCCTACTATTCGTAAATGATA
The DNA here is from genome assembly GCA_011170035.1 of Teleogryllus occipitalis. Taxonomy (NCBI): domain Eukaryota; kingdom Metazoa; phylum Arthropoda; class Insecta; order Orthoptera; family Gryllidae; genus Teleogryllus; species Teleogryllus occipitalis. The sequence continues at coordinate 350,365 of BLKR01000844.1, read as the reverse complement.
TGCCCTCGGCGATTCGAAATGGAAGAACAGTTCCCTTTGCGGATGATATGAACATTCTTTGCAATAAAGAAACTGTAAATAGTACAATATCAGATGTTTCAAATTGGTTTTGAAATAACAAATTAATAGTAAATGAAAAGAAAACTGTTTTAATAATTTTTCTATTTCAAATAAACAATTCTGTACTCCATTGAAAATGAATAGTGAATCATTGACTGATGTTAAGGCAACAAAATTTTAGGTCTCTCAATTGAGTCAACCTCAAATGAACGTCCATTTAAGTGAATTGAACACAAAATTAAGTTCATTATGCTACGCGTTCAGAATTCTTGCAAATTCAGTCAGCCTTCATACTGCTCGTTGTGTATATTTTGCGAATGTTCATTCCCGCCTGAGATATGGCATAATATTCTGGGGAAATACATCTTATAGCTCCCAGACACTTAGATTACAAAAATGAATTGTACGAATAGTAACCAAATCCCACCCACGTGATTCATGTAAGCCTCTCTTCATTAATCTAGGAATTTTACCATTATCTTGTCTGTTTATTTACGAATCAGTTGTTTTTGTCAAAAATGACTTGCTTAAGGGCGGGAATATATTTTCAGAAAATGCCGATGTCTATTACTATAACACTCGACGTAGAAATCATATTCATCAGGTGACAGTATCAACAGCTCAATACAAAAAATTCACATACAATACATGTACATTATTTTACAACACTTTGCCAGACGACATTAAACGATTAAATTCGATAGAAAAGTTTAAATCTCAAGTGAAATCGTTTCTGCTGCATAACTGTTTCTATACAATTAGAAACTATACTGAGCATCACAAGAAAGGTAACATTAATTTTAACAATGATACATAATGCATTATTTACCATTTGGACTGTATAAATGTGTATAAACAACCTGTAACAACTATTGTACTACAGCCTCTGGGTCAATGACCTCCATCTCGATCAGGTTTTTCGTCCAGTTTCCCTGATCCATTGAGCAAATGCTGAGATGGACCCTTGTTTTGCTTCTGGACATAAATGTAACTTCATTTTCTGTGCACGTCTTCTAGAATTCAGTGGGAAATACAATTATTCAAATTATCGTTTCCATGTTGTGGCGGCAGGAAGTATTATTCCGAAGGACAACATGGATAAGAGCCATAATTTATTGCTTATTTATCCTTGAAAATAGATTTTATTACATGGGAGGGTTTTTTTTAAATTTAAGTAGTAGTAAAAAAGTGTATCTTCAAAATTAAAGTTGAAAGAAGACGCAGAAAAAATTTAAAGTTTCGAAAAATCTGGCATATCAACCAATTTAAGACCTGGGTCCTCTTATGCGTCTTTTAAACTATCTAAAGTCCAAATTTAATAAAAAAAAGATGTGCCATTTTTAAGAAAACATGTTTAAAATATGTCAATGTTTGACACAAAATTTCAAAAAAATACTAATATTTTCGATAAAATGAACATTATATTATTTAAAAGATCTGTTTTTGATGAAAACATTTCACTAAGAGAAAAGTCTTTATAATTGTAGTTGTAGGAAGACGCCGAAAACTTGTTGAACGTTTGCAATTTTCAAAAAATCAGGGCTTTCAGCGATTATGACTCCTGCACCATTCTTTTAAACAGCCGTCACACTATCCAACAACAAAATTTAATAAAAAATGTTGGAGCCATTTCTTTGAAAATTTTGAATATTTCAGAGGGATTTCATGTAAAGTACCTCCCAAAATTATATCGGTTACAAATTTATGGGACCGATAAATTGCCAGATTGATTGAGGATTATCAATTTTGAAGAAAGTCAGCTGAACGGTGTAGCCGCCAGCGTTGTTCACTGTCAGACGGACGAACGTTTTGCCATCAACCGAGTTTTCATTATAAAGGACCTTACAAAACATGTATTCTGGCTACACCATGTATTAGAGGAAATTCACCGCTTTATCCGCAGCATTACATAACTTTCTCTCTTCTGCGTAAGCGGTAGAAGGTAAAAATGCGTTGTATTGTGCGGAAAAGAACCTGGAAAATTTATATTCTCATACCTAGAAAACCGGGAAAAAAACTTGAATTCCAAAAAGCCAGATCGCTGGTCACCCTGAAAAGGTTTGTTTCTGTACTTTACAGAAATCAAGGGTTGCTTAACCAAATCAAGAAATTATTACCCTACTTACAAAAAATTGTTTTAATTCCCATTAATTTTTGAATGTTAGAATTACTTTGGTAACATACCTATTGTTTTGAAAGAATATTCTTGTACTAGCTCAATCAACATGAAAACTCAGCATTTTATAAATATTGATTTTAAAAGTGAAAATGAATGTTAAACCCTCAGTAGTAGGGAACGGATTTCCATGTAATTCCAGGTTTTTACAGGAACTAGATACCTGCATTCAATAATATTTTTTTGACAAGACATTCTGAATGAATTGGAACTAGTTTTATTTTACATATTTCATTATATTTTAAAATATTTATATGTCAAAAGAGAATATTTGAAATGTGTGTTTGCATTATGCGTTACAGAATCATCTTTCTTAAAGATCAAATGTAATGCTGCTGGACTTCTCTGACCATCATATCTTCACCATAATCCCCCCCCCCTTTTTTTTTACTGCATACTCGGAGTCTAGAATGTGCGGATTTCTGTGAACAAAAGCAATTTCAACTACGATTTTGCTCATGTGTCTAACAGCACATTCGTTACTCAATTGAAAACGAACAAATATTTTTTACAGAAAATTGTCTTGTGCGTTGTTTGATGGGGGGGGGGGATTATGGTCCCCCTCCCCCATGATCCGTCACTGGCTACATTGTACTACTATTCATTGAAACACTGGCTTCTCATAAACATCGTTATATATACTATGAATGTATTTTATGTTCTGAATAAAATTCAGATGTGTGGTGAAATCTAGTGTAGAATTACTTCTGAAGAGGTAGAACCTACTTTCAGCCGCTCTGCATGCTTGTTAAGAACTGATTGGCAACGTTCTATGCTCGGAAAATGCTTATAGAGAACAATTTTAAACACAATAATGAATTTTTATTTTAGATATTTCCTTTCTTTTTACATATTTTGGAAAAAATAAGTACATATGTATGTACATATTTTACATTTTTTATTACAATAAATTGTATTCCCTACTCATTAACATGAACTTGCTTAATAGGAAATGCTCTAACTCAAAATTTGGGTGCCAGAAAGGAAACACATTGGGTTGGTGATAAGTCTTTGGTGTTTTTCTTTGGCGTTTTTCTTTGGCATGTCACTTCTATTGTTATAGTATAAATGCACTCTATTGTTGTGGGATAAACGTTTAATTGTTGTTTTTTTAATAAAGTTGTGCTAAGTACCTTAGGTTTTGTATTGAATTTGCATTATTGGAAATGGTGGGTGTTGCTGTGAATGTTAAAAAGTGGAATGCCCAGTAGCCAAAGGGGGAAATTTCTGACATATTCTTCTTTTTGAGTTCAGTAGAGAGGCAAAGGCTCTATAGGCAGCTAGAATATTTGTACCACTAACGGAGACAATGTCATTGGAGAGAGCATGAAAAAAAATGGTTTTCTCATTTCAGTGAGGGTGATTTTGACATGACTGCTTCTCCACTTTCAGGAAGATCTTTGGGCTTAGATGAACGTTCAAGTACCTTAATCCACAATGATCCGTGCCATTGAATACAGGAATTGGCAAACGTGATGTATTGTTATCATTCAACCATCGTCCAGCATATCCTTTGAATGAGAAAGGCTCAAAAAATGGGTCTATGGGTTCCACATGTCCTAAGCCAAAACAACAAAAGTTAGCGAATGCTGATATGTGTAACTTTGCTTGCTTTTATCAATTGGCTTGTGAATAACATCGACCAAACTAATTTTGTTATGAGTGATGAGAAATAATGTATTTATGATTAGGGTTGCCCACAAATTTCCTATTGCTAGAGAGAGGGGGTAGAGGGTGTGAGGCAGCATTATGCTGCGTTACATAGGGGATGTTAGTTTCTTGTTATGTAACATTGATATTTTTTTTTACATTTTTCAACATTTGATGAATTTTTTTAATTTTTTTTTGTGTGTGTGTGTGTGTGTGTGTGTGTGTGCGCGTGCGTGCGTGTGTGTGTTTGTGTGTGTGTTTGTTTGTGTTTGTGTGTGTTTGTGTGTGTGTTTGTGTGTGTTTGTGGACTGACCTTAATCTAAGAAATAGACAGGAATGACTAAACCTTCATAATGAAGCAATTCATATTAATAAATTTTTTCCATAAATCCAATTTCATTGAATTTGAAAAAATTATAATTTATAAAATAAATTCTTTACTCAGTAGCAAAGGTTACATTTTGGATGCAGTTCCTGTTGTGGAACATATCGTACGTAATTGGCTCCAATAAGATGATAGGGTGGTGACAATTAAATATCATACACAAGTAATACTCAGACCTTGAAACTGTTCAAAGAATTGTTCATCTTGATAGCTGAGTGGTTGGAGCAAATGGGCATAAACAAACTAATGGTGCTACAGAATGGCACATGCTACCTCATAGTACAGTGTTCTAATTTTCTTGGTGTGGACTGGCTTCACGGTCTTGCCAGTAGCCATCTATTGCCGCCCAAATTAAATTTTTTTGAAATTTTTTCAACCTTTCACTGTTCTAATAGTAAAACTGATATATTACTTTAAGAATATTAAAGAAGAGTAAAACCTTGTTCTAAATGGCAATTTTAATTGAAAAATTTTAAGCAGTTTTTAAGAAAATGGCGTTTAAGCGTTACTGTAAATGCAAAATTTGAAGCTCCTTTTCACAGAAATCTTGAGCTTTTGAAAAACTTCATTTCAAGTCATTTAAAGCACTTTCACTTACAAATGCAAAAATGTGTACAAATCGACGGAAATTTTCATATTAACATGAGATGAGCACAAGAATTTTTTTTTTTTAAATTGCATTTTTTGTAAGGAAAAAAAGGATACATCAAAATGAACTTTACATCGTATTAAACAGTGCAATTAGCACTATCTGTTGGAAAAGTTTAAATAAAAAATTTGGAGCCGTTTTCAAGAAAATGGTATTTGAGCGTTTCTCAAAATGCTGAAATTTGAGTCCATTTTCACAGAAAAATGTTGAGTTTTCCAGAAATTTTAGGACATTATTTAAAGCACATGTTCTCCTAAATACCTTAATGTGAACAAATTTTCAGTAGTGTAAATATTAACGACGTGAGAAACGTGTCAAAAAATTACATTTGTATAATTTTTGAAAAAAACAAATGAATAGAGCACTATGGCGTTTATGTCATCTTAAGCAGTGCAATTAGCACTATCCATTCCAAAAATTTAAAGAAAAAAATTTGGAGCTATTTTTGAGAAAATCTTGTTTATGTTCTTTTTTAAAGTTGCAAATATTGCAGGGAAACTACTAACATTTTCAAAAAAGTCTACATGACCTTAACTGATTATGAGCAACAAATTTCACATGAAGGAAAAATCTCTCTCTAATTTTGTAGTTGTAGGAAGATGCCAGAAATAATTCAAACTTAAAATTTTCGAAAATTTAGAATTAACTGTGAAAATTGGACCTATGTCACCTTTATAAGTATATTTTACTCTATTCTTACAAGAAATTTTAAGAAAAAATTTGGGGGCGTTTCTGAGAAAATTTTGAAAATGCCTGGGGGTCTGCATGTAAAGTATCCTCAAATATTAAAGTATGTTTTTCAAAATCTCAAAGCTTCAACTAGAGCCAGATGGAAAGGGGTTTCTTCAATTTCGAAAAAATTCTACACACGTTTTATGCACTAGTAGTGTTCACAGACTGATGGATGGATGGATGGATGGACGTTTTGCTTTCAATTGGTTTTTTGACATCAAGGACCTACAAAACAAGGATTCTAACTACACCACGTGTTAGAGGATTTTTTTCTTAATTAAGCAACTTGAGCAACTTTTTCGTTGTCAGGGCACGACAATGCGTTTTTTTGTGTGAAATCGGCCGTTTTTTTGCACAGTATTACATAACTTTCGCTATACTACATGTATTACTCCGTGTATATGTACATATATGAGAAAGTAAAAACCATGCTATCCTACCATATATAATATTTTATACACTATTAAACGTTTTCTTTATTTTTTGTGTGTGAAGATGTGTATCACATTTCTCTATAAGGAGATCAAGTTTTGTCACCAAGTGTACCCAGCCAAACAACCTAATTCACAGGATGAAAAATTTGCTTGCCAAATTATTAAACTACCAATGTTTTTACTACAACTATTGAAATGTATTTAATTATATAACCCCTAATTTTAGCTGTTACTGAAACAAAACAAATATCTGGGATATGGTACTAGGTATTTTTAAAGTATCATAAGACATTACAAAATGAGATTGGTGAATTATGAAATGAAACAATTGGGCCAAATTTAATAACCTTTTGAATATTTTAATAATTAATTTTGTTCAAAGAACTGTCACCCCATCTGGCAGTCGAAGCCAGGTCTTCTGGTTTATGCCCAGTTGCTCTATCCAGTCAGTTATCAAGATGATCTACTATCAACAGTTAGCTTTAAGACGATGTTTCTAAATCTAGCTCCAAGTGTGGACAGTATTAAAAGGATTGGAACATGTTAGTATGGTCTTAAACTTTACTTTATTTTACTGTTTTCTTATGTTGTAGATCATTCAAATGCCTGGACTCTGGGAACGTCATGGTGATGCCATCCAGGTTTCAGAGGAAGACACTGGTGCAGTTCCAAGTTGTGTCGGATGGAAGTGCAGTGTGATTTAATTTAAGAGATTGGTAGATAAATTTGGAACATCTAAATAGTGTATTGTGATGGGTACTCTTAAACGTATATATCAATTTACATGATACTTGCTGTTTCATGTACTTTAATTTATTTGTATAATTCATCTGTGTTTCTCCAAAATGTGTCATGTCTACGGAAATATGCAATGTAAATATTTTGCATACCTTGATTTCAGAATGTTACCAAAAATATCTCTAAGATAGAATATTGTGATATGTTAAAATGCATATAGTAATTGAAATTTACTAACCAAACATATAGGTAAAGAAAGGTTTATGATATAAAATGAAATGTTACATAAGCTATGAATAATTTATTTTCTCATTGCTCACATACTGACAGTAATCAATGTTGATTCCGTTTTGTGAAAAAAATATTTAATGTGCATAAAACATTTACATTGTATTATTATTATAATTATTATTATTATTATTATGGTTATGATCCTTATTACTCTTTGGCAGGTTAGTATTGTAGAAGAGATCCATTCTACTGTGAAAGTGTACAATGATTCTCATTTTTAATACTCTTTTGCTATTCCCTGATTTACAATGCATAATATATTAATTGCATGCCCTTACTGTGGACAGTTATCAAGTCCAGCGCACAGATGTGTGTTTGTTATAATGTTTATGCTTTTGTTAGCAATGTAACTTGTGGATTGCCATATCATCAACTGTAAGAGTTATTCGCATAAAATGTAATAAATTGATATGACAATGCTAGACTATATTTTATTACAGTGATAGATAATTATTTTCAGGAAAAGTGTTTAATTTCGTATACATACATATATATCCTCTACAGTCCTGGTGTTCGCACATGTACAAAATAATTTTGAAGTTTCCATGGGTTCGAGGATTTTAATTTAGTGCTGGTGGTATTTCCAATGATTTTGCGGAGTCTCCTTTGACACTCTCAGGCGACAATTTTGTCTCTGGCTGTGTTTCACGGGAATTGAGCAGATACTATAGAGGGTGAATTCTGCGATTGTGCTACAAGTTGTTTTGGCAGAAGAACTTTTTGTGATTGTGAAGAAGATAGTGGACTTATCCAAGGTAACTATTGTTGACTGATGACGTTATTGTTATAACTTATTATTACAATTAGTCTTATTATTAGAAAATATGTGTCACTCAAAAGAGCTTATTACAAACTATTTTGTCCACACTTGTGAACGTAAGGACTCAACGACATATGTTAGTGCATTGTTACCTGTTCATTCATGACGAGTTTTTTTTATATTTCGTACGAATAAATGTTAGTTTTTAGTTTAAATTATAGAATTTATTGTTTGTACATTAGCTACATAACATCTTAAACACTCAAGGGAGTGGATAACTTGTTTTGAGATAGAGATACCATTCTTATAATCCTTGATGAGAGCGATTTCGAAGGTAATAGTGATTTAGATGCTGATACCCCCCTTCCTCCTCAGACATGGATACTGATTCTCCTGACAAAGTCTGTGGCGATAAAAGACAATTGTCAGGACAACAAAATTCGATCCCTTCTTCAATACTGCATGTATTGACCTCTGAGGAAGTAAATCCTCCCTTAGTAATGGGAACTGCAAGGGGGGGGGGGGGGCAGAAGGGCTGGAATAGATTGTAGACGTTTAAAGTACACGCTACAAACTCAAAATGGCTCAAATATGAAAATATATTGTTTTGACTTCCTTTTACCACTTTCACACAGACTGATATCATACCCAAATATATGTTATTGAATCCTAATGTAGACATATGTGTACAAATTATTACAAGATAACTAATTCTTGTTTTGTCATAAATATGGACAGTGTTTGTGTTATTGAGCCTAAAAGAGGCTAGAAAATATAATTTATTAAATAAAATACAAAAATTGTCTGCTCAGGTCTCTAGAGGATATAGAGTAATGTATATAGTATAGAGAAAGTTATGTAATACTGCAGAAAATCGATTTCAAGATTTCAACGTAAATACACATTTTGAGGTCCCCTGATTCTGAAAAAAGTGTTTTCTTTCAAAATGTCAAATTCAAAAATTTGAATTATTTCGGCGTCTTCCTACAACTACAAAATTGAAGACAGATTTTTCCTTCAAATGAAATTTGTTGTCCATTAATAGTTCTTTCGTAACGGTCTGGTCAATTTTTTAAAAAAATTTAGTAGTTTTCGTGCAATAGTGTGTGCAATATTTGCAATTTTCAAAAATTACAAAAATAAGATTTTCTCAAAAACTTCTCCAAATTTTTTGTAAGTGTAATGATTTGCGATCATTTCAGTTATTTAGCGTTCCAGAGAATAAAGACTTTCCAACAAAATGCTAAGATTTAGATTCAAAAAGACAGAAGACGGCAGCGCCGCGCGCTAACATTTTTTCTAAATTAACCGAATGAAAGTCAAATTTAACATAAACATTCAATAAAGCATAATATTTAGAATTGTTAGAAAGAACAATCAGCAAAATCGGGCAAGGGGTTCACAAAATTTCGAAGATAATCGTAATCGTACATTTCAAGTTAAAAAAGGCGTGAACATGGAGACCATTGTTGTAAGGATAATTGAGGAAGAATATAGTTTCTAATAAATATTACGAAAACGCCTGAAGGGTTCGGGCTGGAACTTTATAGAACGAGGGGAAATTTATGAATGTTTTCGAGACTAATCACGATTTTGGGAGACATCTAGAAAGCTAGTTAAAATTAAATGTAGAAAAGTATAATTAAAATACATATTGAAACAAGGGGCGCATCGTAGTGACGTCACGACGGAATATCGAACTAAAAATGGTTGTATTTAATGAAATAAGAATGAAAGGAGAAATAGATAGTGCAGTGACTATCGGAGAAATTATAGACAGTATTGAGAACCGGTGACAAGGCCTAAGAACGTTTAAAACCAGAAAATTAAGAAACATTCTGTAATCTTGTTTGTGGTCACGGGCGAGCGATCGGTGCTTGTTCAAGAAAAAATCTATATAAGACATTGGACAACAATGCCAGGGTACAAGAGACGAGAAAAAGTGCAGTGTTGCATGGTTGGTGAAGACGCTAGCTCCGTGTGAGCGTAGTGTAATATTTTAAAAAATTATTGTTCGGAAGTGGACTTGAAAACATTTTAGGTATTTTGGTGCGGACGAAAAGGTTATAACCAATGGGTGAATGAATTCGAAAGTAAGGGTGAATAATTTACGGGTAAAAGCGACGCGAACATTTTACGCGGTGGCACCTTTGGACGATGGTCGCGGACATTTCATCGCAGTGTTTACAACACAAGGTTTAGCGTGCTCCGGACAGTACGAGCTAATACGAACAGATTATTTTATTTTGGTTCGCGTAACAAAACAGTCTCTCTTCACCGCGGGAACTTTAAATGTAGTGGAAACCTTGCGTTTCATCACAAAACGTTTTGTAGTGGTTTTCTTAACCGTGTGAGTCGTTGTATATATGGTCCTGGGAACTGGTGGAAGCTGGGGCCATTGCCGACGGCGACGCGTAATATGGCCGCATGTTGCAGAGTTCATCCGGTATCAGGGAAGTGATGCATGGATATTTTTTTTATTTATCTGGCCACTTCAAAAGCATTTGTCGAAGACCAAGTCCTGTTGATTTATCATAGAATAAGAGGGTCAACAATCTGAAACGACAGAATGCGCATTCGGTGTGGATGAATGTGTTTTTGCATGTAATTTTGTATTATGTGAATGGTCATTATTTTTACTTTGTTTGTGTTTTAATGTTAAAGGTATTGTTTGTTTGCTATGTTTTGTTTTGTGTGCCGTCAGACGGCACTATTATTGTACATATGTTTGTCGTTTTGGGACATCAGAGAAAAGGAAACAGTACATAAAAGTAGCCAATAAATTGAGATGAATGCATTCGGGTTCATCAATAACCATTATAGAATGTGTTGTGATTAAGGTAGTTAGATGCTGATCCACGCGCGCGTTGCACGAGTACCACGTTTCGGTTCATGTACGAGGGCCATCACAAGTTCACGCCCGCATAAATTGTAAGAATTTTGAAAGGTTAGCTAGCAAACGGGCATATTAAGGTAGAAAATAGAGGGAATAAGAGAGTTTATTATATTGGCAGCCCCATGGGCGGGGCTCGAATAAGAAGGAGAAGGAGGAATGGGTTAGTTTGTTAGTTTATTACATATGGTTAGTACCAAACAAACCCTATACGATAACATAAATGCCATATTGCTCTATTCTTTCTTTTTTTCCTTTAAAAATTACAAAAATGTAATTTTTTGATTTGTCTCGCACGTCGGTAATTAGATTACCGACGAAACGTCGATCACGTCGAAACTTTAGATGCGATTTCTTCACTGTATTATATTTATGAAAACATGTGCTTTAAATCAAATAAAGTTTCTCAAAAACAGTTTTCTGTAAAAATTAACTCAAAACCCCGCAATTTCAGAAACGCTCAAACGACATTTTCTCAAAAATCGCTCCATTTTTTTAAACTTTTGTAGGGAATAGTGATAATGGCATTGTTTAATATGACATGAAGTTCATTTTGGTGTACATTTTTTTAAAAATATACAACTTTTTTTTAATATCCCACGCCGTGAATACGCACATTTCAATGAATTTGTATACATTATTGCATTTGTGAGTGGTAGTGCTTTTCGAAAACTCAGTAGATTCTTATGAAAAAAAAGCTTCAAATTTCGCATTTACAGTAACGCTTAACGCCATTTTCTTAAAAACAGCCACAACTGTTTGAATGAAAATTGCTATTTAGGATGAGGTTTTAGCATTCTTTAATATTCTTAAATTAATATTTAGGTTCTACTACTTGGATATTGAAAAGTTGAAAAAAAAAATTTAAAAAAAGTAAGTAATTTGGGCGGCGATAGATGGCAGCAGGCAAGGAGGGGCAAGACTACAGTACCAATCCACAAAAAGGTAATTAAAAAACTTTACTTCGAGAAAGTCTGTACCATTTGTAGCACCTCTAGTTAGGATTACTTTTGCACCCTAAATGAGGATCCGACTTTTTTTTTTTTCCTAATCACGTCACGTTTTTTTTTTTAAAATCTTATATTACCTTTTTATCAGATTCAGGCACCAATGCACTTCGTAAATTATTACAGGATGAGTTATTTAATTAAGATTTCTAGATTAATTTATTAATTCAATGTCCTGCACCTATCTGACGACTCAGTAAAATGCACTCAGTCGACTAGATCCGGCAAAACACAGTGCACTAAGTTTCGCAGAGTAGAGACATTTTGTTGTGGTTTGTCCGCTAGTCCGAGTTGTGTTTCGCCTGCTGGTGAAAAGAGACTTTTGTCTTCCTAAGTGTTCTACATTGAGTATCATACGGTGTTTAACCTGTATTTTAATAAACAATATTATATTTGTATTGAAATTATATCAACATGCTACGTTGTGACTCCTAGAATAGTCCAAATAATTGTACTTAGTGTGTGGAAATTTCGTGCCAGCAGCGCAAAATAACAGAGTTCATGAGAAAGCTATTACGTCCACTGGTACCAAACTGGGAGACCAAGGCAACACGTGCCGACATAAGGCCTATAGGACTTTTACAGAGTAGTTACGACAATGGATGAACGGTAGCCATTCAGATTTACAATGTTGTGGCACAGTCTAATAATACAGTCCCGCAGCTCTGCTTTTTTCCCCCTATGCTCAAAGTGGGCCCTACTGACAAATGTAACATCACTAGCGCTCCAAGTGGTCAGTAAGCTGGTCACGCCCTCGTACCATAGCTTATGTAAGCTAGATCAAGAATTTGACGCCATAATTATAATATTTAGAAAACCTCATTCACAATGTAGTCCAATTTTATGATTTATTGTTATTAAAAGCTTAAAAGTATAAAAACCTAAGAACAACATCTAATATCCTGTAGAATTTCTTCCAAGGTCGGCAGAGCGAGATCTGATGCGGTTTAGAAAGAATTTCTTCATATTTTATGGTTTTATGTAATCTCGAATGTGGAAATTAAATGAATATTTGGGTTTTATTCTGACGAACAGTTGTGCGAATAAACAAGAAGCGAGTATTTATACGCAGAACAATCACATGAAACACTTCCACGTACAAAAAGAAATATATGTATTAGATTTCAGTTACACATATTTATTATCAATTATTATTTTTTAGATATTACATCAGTGTAATAACACTGTCGCAAAAATTATCTTCTCTTCAGAAAATGCACACATTAGTGGAGGTATTTGCCAGTTTATTTACTGTTACCAGGAACCCTACGAGGAGGTTCCTTTCATGTTCCCATATATACAAAAGTACAGGCTCTATTTAACCTTAATGAGCTCATTTGTGCTGCTTACATATGAATGTTTTAGCCACCAAATTGGACGCCGCCTTCGGTATATTATAAAAAGGCTTTACATGAGAATGTTGTTAAACATTAATATATCTTCAATATGTATATTTAATTTATTCCTTTGTTTTTTACTACATAAAAATGTAATGTTTATTGTCAACCGCTTGTCAAATGCTTTTGAAAAGGCACATGCCAAATGTGCAAAACGTTAAGCACCAATAAATTTATATGAATTATACGTCTTAATTCCTGGTATCATCGTGGATTGATCCTATTTGGTCCAATAAATTTAAAAAGAACCATCTTTCTACAATATTATTATTATTTGTAGCACTGAAGATGGCCGCAATGCGGCCGAAAAAGCTTTCTGCTGAAATAAACAAATACGACAAAAAAAAACGCCTCAATTTCATTTCGATGATGCAAATGTGAACTCCACACCATTTCCAACCAACTTCAATTTATTTGTGCATTTGAAAGATAGGGGATATGAAGGAACCAGAACAATGAGACCAAACGGGATTCCGAATGATTGCCTTGAATTACGTAAAAAAAGAAGTAATGCGAAAAGAAACAGTCTTTATTGATTCCAGAATGAACGAAGATGATGGATTGATTTTGGTAGCCTGAAAAGACATGTACGCTCTGTCAACATGCTATGGGAGACAACCTTTAGACAATGTCAAACGATACAATGCTGCAGAGAAGAAAATTATGGTAATAATCAGATCAAACATCATACGTTGGAAAAATGATATTGGTCTATTTTCACCTGGCTCTTAGATGCTGCAATGCACAATGCACGGGTATTATGCAAAAAACGTTAGGGCAATCAATACCAAATCTTCACCTCAGAAGACAGATTATCACAACCTAACTAACTAAATATGCAGTTATCTCTGAGGTTCTGGAAGGGTCACAAATAGTCTAAGAAGTTTGACACTCAATAGAATTTTCGATGATATCCGATATGATGAGCAAAATCATTTGATTCAACCTGTACCGAATCAGAAAAGAGTCAGACATAGTGGAGAAGTGTGTTCAACTGATGGTAGAACACAATGTTCTAAAAGTAAATTAGGAACGTGTGTTCAGGGTTTTGTAATAATTTCTATATCATTGTGTTTGCAACTTTTTAAAATTGCAAATATTTCACTCACTATTGCACGAAAACTACTAAAATTTCCAAAAAGATCTACATGACCTTCATCAAAGAACTATTTGTGGACAACAAGTTTCATCTAAAGGAAAAATCTGTCTTCAATTTCGCAGTTGTAGGAAGACGCCGAAAAAATTCAAACTTTTGCAATTTGCGAAAATTCAGAGTTAACCCTGAAAATCAGACCTATGCCATCATTATAAGTGTATTTTACTCTATTCTGACAAGAAATTCAAAGAAAAAATTTGAAAATGCCCGGGGGGCTTCATGTGAAGTACCCCGAAATTTTAAAGAATGTTTTTCAAAATTTCAAATCTTCAACTAGAGCCAGATCGACAGGGGTTTCTTCAATTTGGAAATGATCGTACGTGTGGTTTAGGCGCTAGTAGTGTTTACAGACGGACGGACGTTTAGAAAAAAAACACTTTTTAGGAATCAGGGGACCTCAAAACTTGTATTTCCGTTGAAATCTCGAAATCAATTTTCCGCATCATTACATAACTTTCTCTATACTCCGTATATTACTCCGTATATACTAGTGGTGCTACAGAATGGCACACACTTTGTCGTACTAGTTAGTTTCCTTCCCTTTCCTTTCGTCTGGTTTTCGGTTTTGTCCCCATCTCTGCTCCCGGCTGGTTCCTATCGGATCAAAAATAATTTGTCGCAATTTATTAATTTTTTGGTCACCTAGTTGCGGAATATAACTTGTGGCACAACAGCAGAACATTTTTGCGCTTAATTTATAACTCGTGTAATTTTCGAAAATTGGACAGTTCAACGAAAATGGACAGTTTTTAAGTGTCCTTTGCTCCACCCGAGGAAAAAATTAAAAGAAAATGTTAGTGCGGGTTTTGAGAACAAACATTTAAATTCGCCTTTACTTCAGGTATTACTTCATGCTCTTCGAAGCAGGGAAAGCAATACGTAATAACTATAGTTAACTACAAACGATGCAAAAATGATGAACAAAATATAGCTGTGAAATTTCAATTAATCTACTCACTTTACTACAATTAAACTACTTACTTACGTACTAGCGGTTTGAGACATGATACACTTATTTATTTAGTCAAAAACTGTACGTGACGTATGGGGGGAGAAAATCATCTGCGCACGCTTTCTTGAGTTTCAGAATCCCTTCCCAACTATTTAACTATTAATAGTTGAAAGATGAAAAAATAGTAATAATAATAATAATAATAATAATAATAATTAATAATAATAATAAATTTAAAAAAGCGAGGGATTAACATTTCAAAAACTAGATATTTTCGTTGCCGAATTACAGAAAACTTATTTGTAACGGTAAACGAACGGATTTGATTTTTCTCTGTTGCTAACTAATAGAAACTCACCCTAAGCTCTACTACCACTACAAGCAAAAGGAAAGCTCAACGAAACGTGCACATAGTGAAGCTACATTTACGTCCAGAAGAAAATCAAAGGGCCATCTCAGCATTTGCTCAATGGATCAGGGAAACTGGACAAAAACCCGATCGAGATGGGGGTCATTGACCCGGAAGCTGAAGTACATTACTTGTTACAGGCATTTAAGTCTTTTTTGAAAAGTATGCAATGCAAATGTGAACTAATTCATTGTACTATATCATTGTTTTGTTAAAGTAAAAAATATTTTTCTTTTTGACGATTTTGACTAATTGTATAGAAACAGTTTTGCAGCAGAAAATATTTTACTTTTAACTTAAATTTGTGTACCAACTTTAATTGTTTAATTTCATCTGGCAATGCGTTGTAACGTACATGTATGGTATGTGGATTTCTTGTAGTGAGCTGTTGATACTGACACTTGATGAACATGATTTCTACGTCGAGTGTTGTAACTATAAATATCAGTATTACATGAAAATACGTTCCCACCGTTAAGTAAGTCAGTTTTGACAAATACTACAGATTCGTAAATAAATAGGCAAGGCAATGGTAAGATTCCAAGCTCAATGAAAAGAGGCTTGCAGGAATCACGTGGATGGGATTTTTTCATTATTGGGATAATTTTATTTTGCAATCTAAATGTACAGGAGGAGTAATGGGTACAATTTTTGGAACTACAAACAGCATACTATTTTAGTAATAAAATTATTCCAACGGATGCACATGAAAAAATTACTACGTAAGTAATACACTACGATGACACTTAAATCTGAACACGAATATGTATTATGACTGACACACACACTTATACGTTATATTTTTTTCAATATTCCACTGATAATAGCTCTCGTCTTCAGACTGTAGCAACACAAATATAATGTTTAACAACTACACTCTTTGTCATGATAACCTTTTTATCCCTGAATCACTGGCGAATTCTCTAGGTGAGTGAAGGCAGACGAATCACATTTGTGGTAATATTTACATTTTAAAATACACCGAGAAAATGTTATAAAACAAAATATTTAGAATTTTTTCAATTGACGCGATGGTTTATTTTTCGTTTTTCTGCAATGTATATTTTTATCCTATATATGATTTAAATCACCTACATTTTTCAGCGTTATTTTTATTTTGGGACCCCATATATCTTGGCCAAAATCAAACTTTTGGAATATCGGAGAAAATTGAACTCTTTTTCCATTGTGGAGAAATATCGGCGAAAACATTTCTATAGTTTTTGAGAAAATTTGGTTCTAACATTTCAGAAAATTAGTCTAGTCTGTTCAGTTATACTTAACAATTATGGAGAACTTACGAGCATTTTAAAAAAATGTCATTAGAGATACTTTGAAGCTCATGTGTTAAGAAACGCATTGGATAATGAAATACATCTGTAATGTAAATTCTAACGATGGGAGAGCCAAGTAAAAAAATTACATTTCTCTAATTTTTGAAAAAAAAAAAGAAGTAACACGACGTTTATGTCATCGAATAGGGTACATTTACTACTACCTCTACCAAAAATTTAAAACAATTACAGCCGTTTGTGAGAAAATCTTGTTTTCGTCATTGTAACGAATATTGTGTCATCTGCCGACGCCATCACGAATTAGAAGGGTACAGGGTATGCGCGGATTGCGACATCTGCCGGCGGCACCCCGAACTAGATGGTCACCGAGTGTTCGCTATTTTTATCCCAAGCCCCAGAAAATTCTAGGCGGTCTCCAGCCGAGTATAAATACGCAGCGACTGGCGACCGCGAGTCAGTCTGAAGTGGAAGCTGAGCTGTGAAGTGTGTGCATCGCGGTAAATAGCAGTGCAGTGGATTGTGCTCAGTGACGTAAACCGTGGCCAGAAAATTTTGAAAATGTTCCTAGGGCTCATGTAAAGCACCCCAAATTTCAAAGAATGTTTTTCAAAATCTCAAAGCTTCAACTAGAGACATACACAGAAGTTTCTTCAATTTGGAAAGGGTCGTACCTATTGTTTAGGCGCTAGCAGCATCCTGCAATCACATGGTCGATGGTCTCATTTGGTTGATTACACATTCTACAGACATCTTTTATACTGCTCTTCAGTATGTGTTTATCATAATTGCGTGTTTTTATTACCCCATCTTGAATTGCTATTATAAATCCTTCAGTTTCAGGAAATAAATATCCCATTTCCAACCATAGGAGAGAAGACACTTTATCAACTGATGGGTTATTTAAGAAATTAGGATATTTTCCATGAAGGGTCTTGTTCTTCCAATCTGTCTGCATTTTACTTATCTGGGAAACAATTTCAATGTTGGTTTCGGTCTTCTGGAGATTTAGAGCTGAAGAGTTTGAGAAGAATATTCCATTACATTCTCTAGTAATGCACTATCCGAGGCGTGAAAGTACATCCGCATTTTCTTTTCTTGTGACCTGCAAAGATTGAAGATATTAATCAGGCCTCTACCTCCTTGGTTTCTGGGAAGATAAAGTCTTTCGACAGCGCTCTTGGGTTGATGTATTCTGAATTTTGTGAGGGTGGTTCGAGTAATCGTATCCAGTTCTCGAAGGTCTGTGTATGAATATGTCAGAATACCAAAGGCATATGTAAATACTGGAACATCATAGGTGTTAATTGCACTTATTAGATTCCTTGAATACAAGTTTTTGCTCATCAACTTTGTGATTCTTGATTTGTACCTTTCCTTGAATATCGACTTCATATTTGTGTTCACTCGTCTATTTGTTGGATACCAAGGTATTTATAAGTGTGGTACAAAAGCTGTCGAAAATCACAAACTTTATTAGGTACTTCGACCAATTTACCATTTTTTAGGTGTATTTCGGCACATTTAAAAAATTAAAAAGACATAGCAATGTCTTCACTAAATATCCGCGTCACATACTTCAGCGCTTTCAGGTGGTTTTGGCTCTCGGCAAACAGTTTAAGATCATCCATAAACAATAAATGACTGATTCGGGAGCTAGGATCTCCCAGTCAGAATCTGTACCCTAGACATTCCTTCTTTAGAAGCTGTGATAGGGGGTTTATAGCTAAACAAAACCATAGAAGGCTCAATGAATCGCCTTGAAATATTCCTCGACGAATATCAGTCTTAAATGTATAATTCTCCAAATTAATCTCCGTTAACCAGTTTTCCATTAAGGGAGCGAGCAGGTTTACAACCTTTGTATTAATTTTATATATTTTCAAAATGTGTATCAGCCATTCATGGGGTACCTTTCTATAGTCGATGTAGCACATGCTCAAGTTTCGGCTTTTTACCTCAGCTTCTTTTATGATTACGTCGTCCACAGTCAACTGTTATTTGCATCCAAAGGTACTTCTGATGCATCCTTTCTGTTCCATGCTGATGATATTGTTCTGATCGCAATACATGTATATCTTTTCGTGTAAAACTGATGTTAATAACATATAGAACAGGGAGACATGTTACTGGCCTGTAATTTTGCTGCAAAAGTAGTAAGTAAAACCTTCCGTTGAGAATTTTGGGCATTGATCAAGTGGTGTAGGGAGAGAAAACGCTTCAACCAAAAGTTCTGAATTTTGTCAGTTCCCGCTGATTTCCAATTTTGGCATTTCTTAAGACTTCCTTCAATATCTTCGGTGGTAATGTGGACTTCAGACATTTCTGGAAGGTTGCCCATCTTTTCCTGAAGTTCAGAGAGTCATGATGCATCATGATTGTAGCTTGAAGGGTTGGTCCAGATTTCCTGCCAGTATGACTTGAATTTATAACTATCAACTTTCTCCTGGCTATCAGCTTTGTGTTCCAAGTTCCGATAGAATACTTTCTAGTTCCCCTCAAATAACATATTTTGTTGTTTACGCTTTGAGCATTCATTGTATCTACGCAATCTAGCACCCTTAGCTTTGATCTTTTGTCTAGCTTTATCATGGTACAGGGTTAGTTTTTGTCATCACTCGGAGTCGTTGATGTTGATTTGCATTTTATGTAGGATTCTATTAATTTTATGCTTTACTCTTCTACTTTTTTTATTTGAAAGAAATACATGAATTATATTAATCTCTGTTCTCAGTTTAACAATACATTCTTCTAGTCTCAATTGCCATGCAGGTTTTCTCGCTTTCTTTGTGTTGCTTGGTGGACAATTCTGAATGCGCTGCCCATTAAGATCAATGATAGCAACTGCAGCTGTATACAAGGCAGTATGAATATCTGTCAAGTTATTTAATTGGTCAGCAACATGAGGTATTACCTGATCAACTTGCTTAATAAGAATATTAGTTTGTTTGGTAAAGATAAACTTTGGGATTTTAGGCCTACCAAGAGGATGTCTCGAAACAGATAAAAATATACTACAAATTTTTCAGCGGTAATTTCGATCTGGGTAAGATACTGTAACGTCCTCCCATCTATGTATCTAACGTTCCTACATATGTAACGTTCCCTCTCTCTCTCTAACCTCTCTTCTATGATTGCCCGGAAATACTACCACTTCTTATTACTTTCTTTCACCAAATTACCATCGCATCATTTCTTTGTGCCCAGCTTTCACCCTTAATTATGCCCGTCCACTAGCTGCTTTCAAAGAACCTCTTATTTTATTTACTTAAAAAATTTCTTATATGGGCGTGAGGCTGTGGCTGCCCTATGCAGAACCTAAAACAAGGTATGTGGGCACGTGGGAATGAGTCTGCATCTAACTACTAAAACAAAAAAATCAGAATACATTCTGTCAATTCGCTGACGAACCTACTGCTGTCCGTCATTATTTATTCTTTCCTGCATCAAATTTTGAATTATTGTTTCGGCTAATCCATACATGAATGGGGTTGCTGCCCACTGACGACACACATGAAATTACCCCCACAAAAACAAAACACATAAACAATACGATAACATATCATAGATCACTTTAACAACAAAACTAAAAATACTATTCATTCACACTGACAAATATATATACACACAAACTCATTCACACTGCATGCGCATTCTGTCGGCTCAATTTTAAAATTATTTATTTTACGACAGAACTTGATCTTCAACAAAGGCGTACTTGACTTTCTTTTCTTTAAAAAAACACGTGAAATAGATAAATAAATAAAGTTATCGTCCACTTCCCCTTTTTTGCTGGCTGGATATTGCGACTCGCGATATATCGTTGTTGCCTGGACCAATACCGCATACCACGCAGTATTTTCCAAATTATACTGCAACTGCTCCTCGTTACCACGTTTCACGGCCGAAATTCCACCGACACACTAGTATCTTCGTCGCGCGCCTATTTTGTCATTCTAATATTTCACCTTCTGTATAATATTAATATACTACTGTCTGTCCATGGCGTACTTATGTTTCTTTGAAACCACTCCATTACGCGAAACATAATATATACGCAAAACTTCAATTGTTCTGACACGCATTCTCACTACGAATGTTTTTGTCCGATAACAATATCAAGTAAAAAAAACATTAACTGTTCCTCGCGTATTTTTATACTGAACAATGTCTTACGCGGAGTATTACATCACACGTCTAACCATCAGCGTATTTTTCCCACCATCTCCTTCTCAGTGTTGTCAAGATTCTTCATGTATTTTGCAACGAACATTCACCGATCGCTTGCATGTCTTCACAAATAATATCATAACCTTTTCATTGAATTGTCTTTCAACGTCATTTCACTTCATTATTAATTCCTCTTATATCATAACCTTTTCATTGAATTGTCTTTCAACGTCATTTCACTTCATTATTAATTCCTCTTATTCTTTTTAATCTCTGTGGTATTTATTTTATTGCTTCCCGATGTCCAATAACGCTAAATTAGCTTAATTTTGGTCTTCCGAACCCCTAAGGCGATTTACTTGAAACAACTTTTAACTGGTTCCTGAAATTGTGTACTATCGATTAATACTATTTCGGTTTTTCATCGTGCATTCTTTTAATTTATAAAAATTGTTCATGAGCGATGCCGCCCTCTCTTGTCTTCTCACCTCCCACTCTTGTTATTTCCTGCATATGTTTACACTTTGAACCAAAACTGTTTTTTGGGGATTCTTGATTATTACAATACTTTCGTTTCATAATTACGTTCTTACGATCGGCTAGGTTTTGTTCAGTCAAGTTGAATTCTGGGTAGATTTTAGAAAATTCAGAGTGTAGTTTGTGTCTCTGACCCGGTAAGGGATCGTCTCTACATTCATTTATAAGCAGGTAAGTGCGAATAACTTTTTTATTCATTTCTCTGCTCCATTTAATTCTATTGGCTGTTTCATTTCTTCTGAAGGCATTCCTCTTGGTACGCAGTCCAGCTGAAGTTGACGCATTCTCCTCACTGGAGTTGGAGTGGGCATTGCCATTTTGATCGCATTTTTCCGTACAGGTAATCTAGGATGGACCATTGCAGCGCGGTTGCAAGAGAAGGGCTGCAGAGTGCTAGAACGATACACGTGCTCGAATTTGTGGCGATGGCAAAATGAGTTGGTTCACCGGAATTCAGAATAACCAAGTTCGCTGTGTCTATTACCGATTCTGATACACTGCCTCTCGGACAAGTGCGGGAAGAGCCGCAGAGAGGACTGTGGGCATTTACATCCCCGACTGCCACAACGGAGAGGGCAGTTGGTTTATCAAGTTCAGAAGTTCATGAGCAGATACACTCAGTCCTGGAGGGATGTAAATGTTCCATATAGTGAATGTGAGAGATGGGAGGTGCACCTGCACTCACACTGCTTGAAAGTCGGTGTGTAGAGGTACCTCTGTAGACAGCAACGAATCATGTACCAGTGAAGCAATTCCGCCATGAGCACGGAGACCACCATCCACATCGAACCCATAAGGGGTCTCTGTGAAACAGATTATTGGAGGATTGTGACGGGACAACAACAGTTTAAGATCGTCCCGTCGCGAGGAAAAATCATTAGGGTTCCATGACATGAGAGCCATGGTGGAATTATGTTTCTTTTTCCTCCGACGCGAACAGAAAGCGCGAGCTTCCTCCCGAACAGGAGTTTCGTCCAAAGCCGAGAGCTTCTGGGCTTTACCAGGGGGCTGGATGCTCGCTCAGTGCGTTTTGTTTTAACTAGTCGAGGCCTTGATAACGAGCCTTTTGTAACCAGCTCTGAGGTTGTTGTCCGACCGACATCTACCTCCATTGAAGGAGGCTTGTTTGTCGTTTAGGTCGACTGCGACGGCTGAGCTTTTTTGTCAACCTTCTAATATTTGGTAGGGATGATCATTCTCCCACCTTGCAGGGGAGAGGCATCCACTGGAGACACCTGACTTACGAAGCTTGGGGCTCGCTCGTGGCACATAGCGAAGTCGCTAGCCTTTCACCACTGATGTCGATTCCGGGTTCGATTCCCGTCGAATCTCATGTGAAATTTGTTCCAACAAAACGAGTTTGGCCGCTTCCCAAGGGCTATTCCAACCCCTGTGAAGTGTCCTAAACCCTACCCCTTTCCTAATTCCTTCTCAATTCTGGCCGCTGCGTAGTGACGCAGGGGCGCGTGAAGTAAGAGGCGCGTACGCGGAGATGCTACCTGGCGGTCCTCTTTGACAACTGACTACACGAGACAAGACGAGACATAAAAATACAGCGTTCTCTGGAATACAGAAGGACATATATTAATGGAGGATTACTCCGCGCTCAACGCTCGACCAGGGGCGAAGATACGCGTTGCGTCGATAAATAGGATTAAAGCGCAACGAAATTTTAAAAAAAGCTCACCACTAGGGGGGGGGCAGCTCGTTTCGTTGGCAGCCCGCTGCTACTCTCAGAGTCTTAGCTTTCACGGCGTCGCACACTGGTTGAATCGGGCCAAAAACTTCGCCATAATGGCAAAATTCAAAGTCCGCGTTCGGAATTCTGACTTAACAAATCTCGTTCGAAAGACATTGGAGCACACTACTTCAGCCCCAGAAAATTATTTCAATCGTTTTTGGCTTCCTCGCGGTCTCGTGAAGTTACCGTTGCTCGAAACACTCGAATTCATTGATTCTTGTCAACGATATTTGTGAATTTTTTAAAAAAAGTGTTTAAATTTTTTTGTAGGTTTTTGTTTTTCCAAATGGAAGATACGTTTGACTATAAGTTAGGTATATTTTTAAGAAAATGTGTCAAATAATTTTGTTTTTAGTATTTTAGTGTATTTTTAGTACTTTAGTGTATTTTTAGTATTTTAGTGTATTTTTTAGTATTTTTAGTTTTTATGTATTTTTTATGTAATAATTTTATGTATTTTTTAGAATACTGCTGAATTCTAACGTATAGAGGTAATAATGTTAGTCATGTATATTGTAGATTATATTTTCTTCCATGCGTATTCCTGCTTCAATCAATTTTTTTATTTATCAAGTAGAATGCCCTTAATCAGAATAGCTCACATTTAGCTGCACCTGTTTGTTTTATAACCTCTTTACTTCAATGCTACATAGAAAGATTTAACACTTGATATTCCGGAATTGCCTTCTACGCCACAGGGAATTATTTTCTCTATATATTTTTTCGATTTCTCTTTCTTATAACTACTTTCAATAAGAAAATTACTGATATACATTTTTGGAATGATAGCAATATTAAACCGCGACTGCGAGAACTATTGTATCCATATTTTTGCACATATTATTTTTAGGAGTCAGTTGGCTATTTCCAAACCGCCATTTTGAATTTTGAAATTTCATTATATTTGGAATCAGTGATCTCCAGAACCCCATGTGTATATTTTTATGCATTTTTGTTTGCTTTTAAATGAGTAGATCCGCCATTTTTAATTTTGAAATTTATTTATATTGAAATTCAGCGACCTTAAGAACCCATTGATACCCATTTTTACGCAAATCCACTCGCATTTGCAATTATGACTAGGTTTTAGGCCCGTTTGAACCAGTGTGCGTCGGAGAAGGACCGAGAGAGATCAATAGGGTTCCTCGCTTGGAACCGACGTTTGGCCTCAGGAAAGGACACTTTCTAAGCGGCTCTAATTTTCTGTATCTCTCGTTCTCTAAAAAAGGTAGGGCATTGCTTAAAGTTGTCCGAGTGGTCACCTTCGCAATTAACACAATGCGGTGTACTGGCGCAGGATTCGGGTTCGTGCGTCGTTTTCCCACGCTTACCGCACACCCTGTTACCTGCCATATACCGCTGTTGTGTATGGCCGAATCACTGGCACTTGAAACACAGCAAAGGGTTATAGACAGATTGCCGTACATTAAGATTATAGAAACCGCACGAGATCTTTTGAGGGGGAGTTGGAAGATTGAATGTCAGAATGAGAGTGGAAGTGGGGATTTCTCGCCCATGCTCCCTCCTCTTGATTCTATAGACTTCCGTCACATCCTGGCGCTTAAGAAAAGCGACTAAATCTTCCTCACTCTCCGCAGAGAAATCCTCATGTATGACCACTCCCTTACAAAGGTTAAGTGTTGGGTGAGTGGACACTTCACCCGGATGCCGGCAATCTGCTTGGTTTTCATAATTTTCTCGATTTGGTCACCCGAACGTGCTTCAAAGAGAATGGTACCATTCCTTTGTCGCACCACAGCTTGTAGCTTTCCGTACGTTTCTTCAATTGCGCGCGCCAAGCGGACAGCACTTACCATTTTAAAAGATTTTCCTTCCTCAGCGCATGCCATGAGGAGGAACCTAGGCTTCTTTGGCCTATCTTCTTCTTTCGAAAAGAAACTATTCAGATCAATAGTTCGTTCCGGACATATTCCTCTCCTTGCGGAAGAGGGCGGGGGAGAAGGTGTAGTATCCATGAGATGGATATCAGGTTCATCCCCGTGGTCCCCACACACCACGGAGCCCAACGAGGGGACACTCCATCGGAGTGTCAGGGTTGCCACGGGGATATAGTGGGGAAACAACACAGCGCTGCACCACCGTGAATCCCCCCGCTCACCCTCGAGTTCAGTACAAGACCTAGTCCAAGCCGATTGATCGGAAGTGGGTTAGCTCCCGACCGCCCGTCTAGAAGAGTCCGAGGCCAAAGCAAGCGTATTAAAGCCTACAAGGAAGGTCCCCAAAATACGTAAAGTATTCCTAAGTGCAAAGCAGAACGTAGCACAAGGTGGAAAGAGGGGAAACAATCAGACTCCTCAACACACATTCCCTCCGACACGGGTCGCCTTGCACGGCAAACACGTGGGTGGGCGTTTAGCAGACGGAGGGGGCCAGTGAAATAGAAGAGTAAGAAGAAAAGAAACAGGGTGTAATGAAAGAACGAGAATCAACAATGGGAAGAAAAATGACTGGGGAAAGAAAGGAACACTTGAGAACCCTCCCTGCATCCCCTCAAAAGGACGTGGACCGACCCACCTTGACGGGGAAACAGAAATGGAGTGCAAGTAGCAAGGATGAGCTCTGTAATAAAAAAATTTTCAGGTCAATACCTATTCTGCAATTGTCATGGCTTATACATTGAGAGCATCTTTATGTGACCAGGCCACTCTTACAAAAAATCTATGAAAGAATGACAAGGAATGCAATGGCAAGGGTGCCACATTAACCGCAGATTCAAGGATTTTTATATTCGGAAAAGCTTTAAAGGGAGGATGAGGATAAAGAGGCACATTTGGAGAAATGCAGTTCCTCTTGGGAGGAAAGGAAGGACAATAAAAGATAGGGAAAAATGACATAGGGATAGAAAAATTTGTCTCAAGTCACTAATTGGCAAAGGTATGATCAGTCCTTGCAAAAAATGCTAATTAAAAAATAAAATATCCATGAATAACAAAGTAATTTAGAAAATTCAACAATGCAAACTAGTTTGATAAGATTAATTTCTTTTATTTTAGAAATACTTTACAGGGTCAGACAAATAAGGAACAAGTGGATGTTTTAACAATAAAGTGATGGGATATGACAACATAGCCAATTATCAATTTCTAGAATTTGATAATTCTTTGGAATTACTATATATTCATTGGAGTGATGAATACATTCTCAGTTCTAAATTATGCCAAGACAAAAATGAATTGCTAGCTAAGCAATTGGGTATCTCAAAACCTAACTGGAAAATGGTTTTGAGGGGAATAAGAAATGTACTTATGTAAATTACAATCCACTATTTCGAAATTTCTCTCATACCCTTATGTTACTTGTTTTCTGTTGTTTATTTATAAAGATTGTTAAGAAATAATAAAATTCTATGTTACCTTGAAATTTGTTTTATTAACAATTATTTATACATGCATCAGAGAACAATAAAGAACATTAACTTATAAAACATTTTGCCCAATAACCTCCAGTCAAAATATTTTCTGACTGGCTTTTTCAGATCACACACCCACACATTTTCACTTCTACAATAAAAAATATATTTATATATTTTCCCACAATTGTTGACAATAGAGGCAATGTATATCAAATTGTTCCAAAAACTAAAACATTCAACACGAATAATATGATTTTGTAGCAAATAAAGTTAAGAATGTCTCCCTCTCCACAAAAAAAAATTCAATTTCTGGTGATTTTTTGCACTGAAAGGAGTATACCATTACTCTTTTCAACTACTTTTAGAAGATATAGTAGATAGTGTGTATAAGATAGAATAATTTTCAATTGTAAAACAGTTATTTCAGTTCAAATAACAATAGATCACAATCTACCAACACAATAAACAAATAACTGAGTAGTTTTTCTCAACCTACTGCATTGTATTATTACACAAAAAAGTTTCTATTTGCACCATGCAGCACTTAATGTTACACTGTTAATTTCTAATAAATATATCAGTGAAAAGTATGGACAGTCATGACTTCCTTCATATTAAAATTTGCAAATTACAAAACCCAATTTAAAAAAGATAATTTTGGAGAAATTTCCATGAATGTTAAAAAAAAAACAAGGTTTTAAATTAATTTAGATTTTAACTGGTGCCCTACTGTGAACAATTTATTTGAAATTAGAAAGAAAGTTCATTTTTCTTTATAATGAATGTGTTCATTTGTACCTACCACCAAAATGTGATGATTCTGAAGGAATTATAATGTATTTCAAAGCTAACACATTATATGCTTGAATTTCTAAGGAAAATTTTTGGTAAAGGTCATTTTGTTGAATGTTGTTGAATTGTTTAATTTAATATG
This sequence comes from Teleogryllus occipitalis, assembly GCA_011170035.1. Lineage (NCBI taxonomy): Eukaryota > Metazoa > Arthropoda > Insecta > Orthoptera > Gryllidae > Teleogryllus > Teleogryllus occipitalis. Next base: position 322,629 of record BLKR01000844.1, on the reverse strand, counting down.
CAAGTTGAGCAATTTTCATTTATTATTTCACTATGGCAAAATGAACATGAAAACATACTGGGCAGTGTTGATACTTATGTTCAATTATATCAATTTAAGTGTATTTCATATTTATTCCAAAGAGCATGAATCCACTTTACTTTCTTAGCAAAACACAACACAAACTAATTTTACATTGTTTTTAAGAAAGCCTTACATATTAGATATGCAAGTAAAAAGGTTATCCATACTTTTTGGGAAACTAGATAAAGATACAAAATTTCAAGCAAGTCATAACTTGAATTCCTGGGAAATGTTACAATTTCAATAGATCAGAAAAGAAGTAAAAGTTTTTTATGAAATGGTTCAAAATTAAAATTTGTCAGGAACTGGCAATTCACATCATACTAATACATAATTTCACTGATATAAAATTAATACATTAACAGGAAATAACATTTTTTAATTCATCCTGTATTTAAAAATTAATGTAATACTCAATAAAATCAAAGTGATATATTCTGTTAAGAAACAAATATTTCATACAATTAATTACAACTTAACACACCTATAAATATTAAGTATAAAGGGGTATCACAAATTTATTTTCATTGGAAAGATGGTAAAGAAATAATGTTTACAGATATGAAACTTATGCCTTCTAGAAAGTCTACAAAGAATGTCATATAACATTGTTGTTTTCCCTAGTTTTGACTTCAAATTATTACACTAGTTACCAACAACCTGTGGAAACAGCAAGTCACACAGAACACCCAGGTCCTTCTCATAAACAATTATACACTCTCAAATAATGTCTCTATTTTACTTTAAATGAGAGAAAGTTAACTAATAATTATAATAAATTTTGGTATTTGGTTTAAATCATACATACAATAAAGCCACAATTCCTTAATACATAATATTCAATGCACACTAATACAGGATAGTACTAAGATGCTAAAACATTCTTACTTGGGTACTCAATGAAAAAGAAGAAATACCAAAGAAAAGAGAGGGAGAGAAGGGGGTGAGAGAGGGAGAGAGAGAAGGAGAGAGAGAGGAGAGAGGAGAGAGAGAGAGAGTAAATTTTTGTGTTAAAAAATATCTGTTATTATTAGATAATTTTGTATTCTTTATCCAGCAATGTTGAAGAGAAATAGTTTACAGTTTTCCTTAGTTAAAATAAAAGCAGATATATTTAAAACAGAATATTAAAATTCTATTGTTCAGTGAAAAACTGTCAGCTAATTGTGGTAAATTGTGGCACACCAATTTACTAATATGGAGGCAGAGAATTAAATGAATGTCTACTTATGTAAGGTTTCTTGATCTACAAGAAAGCTATTTTTTTAACTATGTTCTCCATAACAAGAGTTCCTTAAACTCATTAGTTTCTCATTTGATAAAAAGTTTGATAAATGCATCATTATTACAATAAGCAATGTACACCTTCAGAACTCATGTCATTTGTCAGTATGAGAATTAATATAAAAACAAATAATTTTTTTACATCTTCTCTCGTGGTGAATATATAAAGGGAATGATAATTAGAAATACCAAAAATTTAAATATGACAGGATGATAAGCAGTTATGATGATTAACTAGAAATGAATTTGATAACATGCACACTACATCAAGCACCAGAAGCAACCATGTCAACAAATTTATGCTACAAATGCAACCCTACAAGGATTACATAAAGTCTCCACAACTTTACCTACATTATGAACACACAATCATATAGCACTCAGACATTATATCTGTTTAGAAATAAACATTTTGTTCACATTTTACACAAAACTGCCCCCTTACAAATGCTTAGTAAACAACAATGTTTACAATCACATTTCCGAAGTTTAATCTGACTTACAAAAATGCCACCTGGCATACATATAAAAGAATGCAATAAACTGCATTGGGCTAGGAGAACAATACTTTTAATTATATTATCCACTTTTGAGAATACTGTTTACATTAAGGAATAAAACATACAAATTGTCAATATCTTTCACACAAGTTCTGCAAGCCTTTTTTCCTCTCTGCACACTACCAGTATATAGTAACAACATTGGGAAATAAGGTTAACAAAATATTTCCTGGAAATATATTTTGACACTTGATAACAACAAAAACAACAAAACACAAGCATCAAATATCTTTGGTATCATTAAAGTTTACTACACTAAACTGTATTATACTGCACTAAACTCAATTTCATCACAATCGTCAATAGTTAATGTTCTCCTCGTCATTATGGTCGTACTTCATTATAAAATCATTGATCTAATCATGGATTCATGATTACACAGTCAGCCAAGTTCATGATTACACAGTCAATCTTGTTTTTAGTTAGCAAATAAGAATGTAAACTACACTTTTGAACAAATTGCAAAAGCAATTAATTATTTAAAATACTTGTACTGAATTCCTGAAAACAAACATAAGGATGAAGAAATTCACATAATTTGAATACAACACAGTTTTCTATTGTTAAAAATATACAAAATATTATTAAAATTATAATTATTATTAATAAGCATTTGTTTAAAATGTAAAACTTATAAAAAATGAAGAATTCATAGGCTGGAGTTGCATGTGTGCTCTTTCATATCTGGGTTGTTTAGGCTTGTTGAACGTTTTAAGCATTACATTTTTGCTTTCTCACATACTACAATTGTGTAGGTGAAGTATCATAATGCTCCACCATATTCTTTAGAGTTTATAATAAAAACTCACATTGTTGGTCTCTGATACACAAAAAATCTTACTCCGTAATATCTAATTGTAATACCTAAATAAATAACTTCCTCTAATCCTTAGTAGTATTCAGAAATAGTCAGAATCCAAGTTTTGTGGGTCTTTCATACTGAAAAATTGAATTTCGGCAAAGCGTCAACAAAATTGATATTCTGAAATGAAACTGGCTGATAACAGGGTCCTTGAATTTGAAATGGATATTTTGATTTTGGGAAATACTTTACATATGGCCCAACGACATTTTCAAAATTTTCTCAAAACCGACTCCAGTTTTTTCTTCAAATAAGCAAAGTTCACTTATAAACATGGTGCAGATCTAATTTTTGTTGAATTCTATGAATTTTTGAAAATGCTAGTTTGACATTTTTTGGGCATTTTCCTTTAGTGACAATAATGAAGATTTGTTTTTCTTATTAAAATCTGTTCTTCAAAATACTTTAAATAAGATAATGTACAATATTTTCAAAACAATATTTTCTCAAAAACAGCCCCAAATTTTTCTTTAATTTTTTCCTCAGAATGTGAGAAATTCACTTAAAAAAATGGCAGTTCTGATTTACATTGATCTCTGAATTTTCAAAAATTGCAAAAGTTACAAATAAGACAAGAAAGTATGTTCTGTTGAAGCAGCCCTATTTTTAATAGTTTTCCTTCAGATTGATTTTGATCCTAAAGGGCTTTCATGATTACCAGTCAGTAGATCTACAGAAATAACGTCTATGTAAATAATGTCTAATATTTGAGGTCTAACAACACTTGGCCTACTCTACAAGTTCTACATAATAAATGTCTACACATCCCTCTAGTCTACACAAAAAAATGCAAGAATGTCTACATGCCAAAATGTCTATTGCTTAAATGTCTACAAGCAAAGGAGCCTACTTGCAAAAATGAATTTTGTAAATATGTCTACATATAAGAAGGTTCTAGGTATGAAAGTTTGTTTATAAGTGTAATTATAAATGCATGTTTAACTCGAAAAATATATATTTATAAAATATGTGCAGTACATGAATGGGACAGACTTTCATTAAAATTGTTCATCAGATTCTTCTAATTCATCTGCTTGCAATTTCAGGTGATAACTTAATCCTCTCAAGTAGGTGAGTATTTCATTTCACTGCCTACAGTCTTTATAGCATGATACCATTATTTCAACTTGCTTCATATTGACACGATATGATTTTTTAACAGAATTTTTACATCTTAAATGACCGCTAGAAGTTGTGTTATAAGAATCTCCTCGTTTCTCTGGTCACGTTTTATACAGTCTAGAAATTTCCTAATGCTTGTACGATGAGTCAAAATAAGTTTTTGGAATTTGCTATGTCATCCTTCGATGTTATTTATGGTTCTCTGAAACCCGTTTACCAACATGTCATGCACATTCCAAGAATCAAGCAGGAAAAGTGGGAGATATGCTACTCACCTTGCTCTTCCAAAAATCTAGTTACGATAATGTATACAACTACATGTTGTTATAGACTTTCAATTTATTATTACATTAGATATAGAATACTCATTACACATTTCTGTTAGACTTTTAGTTAGTAGACATTTAGTTGACAGACTTTGTAGATAGTAGACATCTTTGTTGGTAGACATTTTTAGCTGTAGATGTTTAATCATTAGATTTAATATAGATGTAGACCATATTTTTATTAGACATTTTTTCTGTAAGACCTCAATACAGTTTAGACATTTTTTCTGTAGACCTACTGACCTTGAAGTCCTTTAACAGTTGGTCAACAAGTCTATGATATGGTAAAGCCAGAGACAATCAAGAGCATACATTATGAAATATTGGGAATAATTATTGTTCATATTCTATTCAGAAATGGTGACAGAGAATTAAAAACTTAACTACAGAATAAAAATTATCTAATTGTATAATTAAGGTATAAAAATACTGAAAGGAAATGATGGATTGGATAGACGAGAAATAAAAGAGAATAAAGATAAGAAACGTACATTATTATCAATTTTATGTTAACTAAATTTCATTACATACCCAACATGGAATGCACAAAACATCCATTCAAAGTTGCATATGATCAGTACAATGATGATTTTGAAGTTCTTCTGCTGAATCTTTACTAATTACAATGCCTGAATCTCTTTCAGAGCTGTCATCAATACCGTATCCTCCATTTTGATGGGAGCTCAATACCTCATCTTCTGTAGAATCACCTATATAACAAGATGCACTTTTTAATAATTTACCACATAATCAATGCCACAAAAAATTAATGCACTCTTTCAACAAAGAAAATTATTAAACAATTAACAAACTATCACAAATTAAGAAAATAAGATTAAAAATGAAATAGATCACAGGCTGTTCAATGCTACATTCTTTCATTCTTTTCTCACCCAATGTCGCACAACCTATACGATTAACAATTTTTTTGTATACCAGCATTGTAAACAACTATTTCCATTTCAAGAATTCATTCATAAAAGGATATTTTATGGCAAAGCTCATCTTGCCCTGCCCATTGTCCCACTCATCCTCAGTGTTAAGTATATGTTTTGAAAATAATACTTAAAACATTATTTATGGAAATGAAATTTTTTTACAACAGTTTTTGCAAAAAGAGGAAATTGTGTGTTCTTGAAATAAACTTCTGGACATTCATTATATGTTTTTCACACTCTTGGTGAACCCAAATGATACACTTTTTTCTACATCAATGATTTGGCCTTTAAGATTTTTTTCCTTAATGGAACCTATTCTCCAAAAACAGATCTTGAAATAAGGCCATATACAATCTTTCAAAAATTTGAGTGGTTTTCATACAATTTTGTGGTAGAATGGGCCAGTGTCTTCAGAAGATTTTCACCTGCCCTCATAAAATAATAACAATAACAACAATAATAACAATAATAATAAGGGGGGAAAGTAAAGTTCACGTCCCCGCCATGCCTCCTGGGACCTTCCATAACATATAGATATAGATTATCTGCGAAGTCGAATGGGTCAAGAAGTGGAAGAGGACAATTGGTCCCAATGGTTCTTGCTGCAGAAGAGGTTTCAGAGGAGCATACCTCTATAAGAAACCTAACAAGTGCCCCTGCTTAGGGTGGAGAAGGTGGAGAAGGTATACGAGTTCGTCTTCATAATTAGAGTGTTGACAGATCCCTCCAAAAAAACTGACCTGGCTAACAGATATTCTTCGTCAGTTATCCAGTACTGCCCCCCTCTCCCGAGAAGAATTATGAGTAGTGCTTTAAGGAAAAGTCACGTTGGCGACCGGCCCTCGCAAGGCAGCGCAGCTGTGTTACCTGGGCTGATGGAAAGCAGAGAACCTCCGCATCAACTAAGGGGACGCAGCGCCATTGCACCTAGGGCTAATCTCGATATTGTGCCGCAAGATGCTGCACCTGCTAGAAATTTGGGGAACCCCAGGGGATCCCCCACTGCTTCAGGGAATCCAAGCCAACGCATGCAATGGACAAGAAAATGTAATATGTCTGGTCATGCATGAATACTACTGTAGCACAAAAAGCAAGAAGGAATGTGAGAGCTTCAGGAGTAAGTTCCTCAGTGGAGAAAGATATATCCGGAATGTGTTCTGAATGAGCAATGTGGGTGCAGCCAACTGAACTCCATCAGAAGAAGAAAAGTTTTTTCAGATGCAGAGTTAAATCTTCTCAAGACGGAAGTGAGACTAGAACAAACAAGTTAGGTAATACTGGAGCAGCAAGATAACGAAATTTAAAATGAACAAACAGAACATGAGAACGAACAACATGAACATCCCCCAACTCGAAAAGGAAATGGTGGACAAATCTCTTAAAGATATTTATGAGGTAACAAAGCTTCCCTACCATGGAATATCATTAGATCTAAGACCAAAAATACCAAAATTGAAATGCAGTGCTAATGACTATGAGATTGTTGGCAAAATGAATCAAATTATTGCCCCAAACATCTTAGAAGCTTCTTCTCTTGAAGATGTAGCCACATAGGTTCACTGCGCTGCAATTGCTACCTGTCAACACCTAAGTTAGGATAAAAAGGTATAATGGGGCAGCGCGACGCAAGAAAGAACAGGGTGACCAGCAATCTGCCTTTTGAGAATTCAAGGTTTTTTCCCGGTTTTCCAGGTCTGTGATTAAAAATTTTCCAGGTTCTTTTTCGCACGCTACATTTTTACCTTCTACCGCTTGCACAGTAGACAGAAAGTTATGTATTGCTGCAGGAAAAACAGCGAATATTCTGCAGAAAAACTCTTATTGCCAGGTCATGTTAAAGAAAAAGTGGATAAATCCAGTTGCAAAACTTTGAAAAGAACTCCTCTAACACAATGTAGCCAGAATCCATGTTTTGTGGGTCATTAATTCCGAAAACGCGATAGACGGCAGACGATCTGCCTGACAGTAAACAACCCTAGGGGCTACACCGTTCAGTCAATTTTCTTGAAAATTGATATACCTTATTCGATCTGGCGATGTCGCGGCCCCTTAAATTTGAAACATATTTTAATTTTGGGGGTACTTTACATGAAGCCCCTGGGACAATTTAAAATTTTTCAAAGAAATGGCTATATCGTTTTTTATTAAATTATGTTGTTGGATAGTGTGAAGACCGTTTAAGAGAATAGTGCAAGCCTCATATTCGTTGAAAACTGATTTTTTCGAAAATTGCAAAAGTTCAACTTTTTCCGGCGACTTCCTACAACTGCAATTATAATGATAGAGATTTTTTCCCTTCAAGGAATCTCTCCCTTAATGATAGATTTTGAAATGCGGTCACCGCGGAATACGGTTTTCGCGTAATCATGAGAAATATAGGCAATTTTTAATTTTGTTTAAAGAATTTTTTTCTCAAAAACGGCATCAACCATTTTGATTCAATTTTCTCCTCGTATAGCTTATAGGAAGTTTTAGATTGAAGATCTCATGTTTGTTAAAAATGATTTTTGAAAATTGCAAAAATTTAATTTTTTTCGCTGTCTTCTACAACTACAATTATGAAGATTTTTTTTCTTAGTGAAATGTGTTCATCAAAAACAGACATTTAAATAATGTCATGTTTAATTTTTCGAAAATGAGCATTTTTTTAAACTTTTCTCAAACATCGACTTTTTTAAACATTTTTTTAAAAAAAAGACACAAATTTGTTTGATTAAATTTGGATCTCAGAGAGGGTAAAGGGCGATTAAGAGAATGGTGCAGGTCTCGTGTTGGCTAATATGGTCCATTTTTCGAAAACTGAAAAAAATTCTGCATCTTCTGAAAAACTGAATTTTGTTTAAACAATTTTTTTTCGAAAACGGCATCAACTACTGAATTTTTCTGCGTCTTCTTATAATTTCAATTGTGAAGATATAATTATTTTTCATAACAAAATGTCCTCAAAAACTGATCATCAAATAGGGTCATATTGAACTTTTCGAAAAAATTAGTATTTTTTGTGTACTTTGCATCATAGTCACGCTTTCGAATTTCATGCGCTTCGTGAACACAATTTGAGAGGTTTGGGGAAATTATTTCTATTTTTATAAAAGAAAGTAGATTGATGGAAGGTAATAACATTAACTTCGAACTAACAAATTTCTTCTTTACTTCAAGAAATTGTGATCGCTGATTATGGTATGTTTCATTTGTAAAATCTTGAAATGACTACTGTTCCTGGCTATCGAAATAAACGCTGCTATGCACCATTAGCGCTTCGTTTGAATTGATTGGGTATGGATTATATTAGCATTATTTCTAATACTTTACATGAAAGAAAAATGAAAAAATTGAGTACCATAAATGTGTACCAACATTTTAACTTTTAACAGCGCTGCATTGGGGAACAAGGCCGCGAAGGAAGTAGGGTTTACTCGTTTCCTGGCACGCAACCCCGTGAAGATCTCAGCATGTTCATTTTCTTCGTGCTCCCTGACAATTCGGGCACTGTCACTCTTAATATCCGTAAAGACTATAAGCAAAAATAGCTTCGAATGCGCTCTTCTACAAAAGAAGTTAAAATTCCCGTTGAATATTGAACTTTTCGATCGGAACGGATTTATCGCGTTGAATAACATGGTCGTTTCGATCGGAAAAATAGCAGAGGTACCGCCAATGTCATCAAAGACGATGTGCGACACAAATCAAAAGTCCAACTTACATGTAGTAAAAAAAACTAGAGGAGCTACAGAATGGCACAGACCTTCTCGTAGCAATTTTTTCTAATTTCTTTGATGTGGACTGGCTTCAAGGTCTTGCTCTATTCTCTGCCCAACTGCCATCTATCGTCACCAAAAGTACATTTTCGTGACATTTTTTTCAACTTTTCGGTTTCTTTATAGTAGAACCGAAGTATTACTTCAAGAATATTAAAGAAAAGTATAAACTCATCCTAAATAGACATTTTCATTCAAAAATTTGAAGCCATTTTTAAGAAAATAGCGATTAATGTAAATGCGGAAGTTGAAGCTCTTTTTCACGAGAATCTATTAAGTTTTCGAAAACACAAATGTAATGGGTTCAAATTGATGGAAATGTGCACATTAACGTCGTAAGACGTATTTTAAAAAAATACATTTTTATAATTTTTGAAAAAAAATGAAAAATAAATTGGGGCCAATTTTGAGAAAATGGCGTTTGAGCGTTTCTAAAAACGCGGAATTTAGAGCTCATTTTCACAGAAACTGTTATGCTTTTGAGAAAATTTATTTGATATTATTTAAAGCACATCTACTCATAAATATAATACTGAGAAGAAACCGCCTCTAAAGGAAGTATTACTGACGTAAGAGAAGAAAAAAATTGTGTAAATTTTGAAAAACAGAAGAATAGATGGCGTTTATCTCATCATATAGGGTTCGTTTGGCACTAACAGTACCAAAAGTTTAAAGAAAAAATTGGAGCCGTTTTCGAGAAAATCTTGTTTTTGTAATTTTTCAAAATTGCAAATATTGCACGCAATATTGCACGAGAACTATTAAAATTTACAAAAAAATGTACATGACCTAATATAAAGACTGAAGTAATATTTATGGACAACAATTTTAATTTGACGGGAAAAGTCTCTGTCTTCAATATTGTAGTTGTAAGAAGTTGCCGAAAACAATTCATACTTTTACAATTTCCGAAAATTCAGTTTGTCCTAAAAATCGGACCCATGCCACCTTTAGAAGTGTATATAACTATTCTTACAAGAAATTTAAAGAACAAATTTGGTGCCATTTTTGAGAAAATTTTGAAAATGTCCCTAGGGCTTCATATAAAGTCCCCTCCCAAAAATTAATAAATGTTTTTCAAAATTGCAGAGCTTCGGCTCTCGTAAAAACGCCAGGGGTTTCTTCAATTTGGAAAAAGTCCTGTGCATCGTTTAGGCGCTAGGTTTGTTCACATACACCAGACCATGAACGGACGGACCAACGTTTTGTTTTCAACTGGTTGTTTGACTTCAAGGACTCTCAAAACAGGGATTCTGGCTACACTACGTGTTAGAGGATTTTTTCTCTAAATTTAGCAACTTGTTTTTTGCACTTGTTCGTTACCAGAGCCCAGAAATGAATTTTTTCCGCCGAAAATCCACCGTTTTTTCCCGCAGCATTACTTAACTTTCACTATACTACGTATATTACTCCGTATACGTACGTATTACGTACGTATACGAGAAAGTAAAAACTAATCGAAACTCAGCTATTGAGTTCCCGGTCAGACGTTTGTTCCAACAAATATATCGCTCATGCACATGCAACTCACAGGCAGCCAAATAGGTGCTCTGTGGTGCTAGGTACTTTACCCATGTTGCACGTATACAAGCGGCAGTGTTTTTGATTTGATTAATTTGGTAAAAAAAAGAGTAAAATTGTGTATGACGTATGGGGGAGAAGATTATCTGCGGACGTTTTCTTGAGTACCAGAATCCCATCCCAACATTTTAATGACTATTCCACTCATGAAATTTCAGCCAATAGCGTGCAAGAACTGGGACCCTACCAGCCAATTAGAGACGACTTTACCATGCATATTTATCAGTTATTGATTATCACCTCCTAAGTGGTGATATATTTTGCGCCTTGTTCTGTCTATAGAGGTTATGTAATCGTCACTCAAGACATATCTCCAAATGAATGAGGAACACCGTTCTTCAATTATTAATAAATTAAGCGCTTCAAATCCAACATCTTCCTTAAAAATAAGCGAACAAAACACTTTACCTTCGAATTTAATCTTTAAATATTGTGTATTCAGTAACTGTGTTTTCAAGTAATTTCGCTCTTAGTTGTTATCGTACGTTTATTTTGTTGTTTATAATTGCTCTTATGTATACATTTGTTCGATGTTCGTTGTTCGATGTAAAACTATTTTAATAAAACAATGTTAGTTATTAATAGTACATTATATTTATGAACTTTCTTTCGTGAAATAGTCTTAGTAAATTTCACTCGTGGTTTGGAAATTGTATATAAATCCCCTCCTCGCTTCGCGAGTCGGGGATTTATCGACAATTTCCAAACCACTCGTGGAATTACCTTTGATAAATAGTTGAAAGACCAATGAAAGTTTATAATATTTTTGCACTTTTTTCAATTTTCAATGTTTGAAGTTGCGTGAGTCAAGAACATCACAATCCTCAAGGAAACCTGTGACACCTCTCATACATACATTTTAAGACTCGCCATTATTATGTACTGAGATGAATTTTGCTTACTGAATACGATGCCGTATGTGAGTTTGTGCTATATGTTGGGGGAAATCTGAAAATAACGAAAAATCCAGGTTTTCAAATCAAATTCCCGGTTTTTCCAGGCTTAGTCAAACTCCCGGTTGTTTCCCGGTTTTCAAGGTTTCCAGGTTCGCTGTCCACCCTGAAGAAAATTCCCTATTCTCTAACAACCAAAAAGGATTTTATAGATATCTGGAGTCGAGAGGTACCAATGACAATGACATAAATCCTCCAAGTGCTTCTGCCATGACAGACTTTTGGTGTCAGATTCAGTGGCAGCTGGTGCCCCAGAGACTGGAGGTTGCACCTCCATCGAATGACGGAAATTTAATTTCCAAAATTTAAAATACGAATACATAATAAAAATGTAAGCAAATCAAACCAATTAAAACTAAGTGAAATAAAAGTCTATATTGTAACCGCTCATAAGTCGGTTACATTGTTTAAATAGCGCGCGACAATGTTAAACTACGACCAAAGCAGTAATAGTAGCGCTGAACTACAAGGGGTGCGCCAGCAAGAAAGAATATTCTGTATCAGATTCTGAGTAAAAGTTCTGAACGCACTCACGTAGTAGAAATCAACATCCAATCAGGAATCGCCTTGAAGAATTTATGACGGCGCGATCAGCACCGCAGGGAAAAACGCTCTTTCTGCTGTGAACCTTCGGACGGAACGGACCTGTACTGTCTTGCGGTGTGCGATCTGATACTGAACGAGAGGAGATTCAACAAATTTTAACCATCAGAAGCTTTATAAAAAGCTTTTTTTTTATTGTAAGTTATATTTCGCTTGGACATTCCAAGTAAGGAATAACGTATATTCGTTGGAGACCGCCGTCGAGCTGTGTTACTTCGCGAGGTCGGCGTGCAACAAATCGACGAGGGACGGTTTTTCACGACGCAAGAGGCTATTCGACCTTGGACGCAACGGGACCATCGCCGTCGTCTGGCAGGAACGTGTCATCGCGGCGACGTCGTGAGTCAAAAAGACCAGATTTTAAAACTTCGACAAAATCCCTTTTAAAAGAACAGTTGAGAGGAGGGGAAATCACGCATAAGAATATATAGAATTCACCTCACGCCGACAGAGATAGTCAGGCATTTAAATTATCGGCTATTAAGCGTAACTTTTCAGTATTTTTCCATCGTAACGAGAATTCAGATAAATTGTTCATGCAAAAAGGTGTAAAATTTATTCTTTTAATTCTTTTGTTTAACTACTATATTTGTTCTTCTAATGAATATTCTTTTCTGCAATTCATGATTTAAATTGTTTTTAATTAAATAGTAAAAAGGTTAATAAGTTGCGTGACAGTAAAACCGCTTATTAAAGGGATCTCATTCATTGTACCAGTTTATTTAAAAGGTATATGCAAAGTGTATATTGCACATGTAAATTTTCTTTCAGCAGTGTATGTGATTTGATGTTTTTTTGTGAATTGTATAAAGGTATTTCATTGTGTTTGTGTAAAAGTGAAAGATTATATTGGGTCATTCAAAGTATTTTACAAATAGAAAAGGTACAACTGCAGTTGATCAATATTTAGGAAATTGCTGAACACTACAGCAAGTAATATGAATTTCTAGGTAATGTGTAAATTCTTAACGAAATTGTATCAGAAGATTTGGTAGAGTTAAAGTTAAAAGTTAACTTGCCTGTATTTATTTTAATATTCAAAAGCAGGATAAAAGACGAACCCACTCCTGTAGGACGATTAGGACATAAGAAAATCTTCCTAAATTTTGATGTGACATTGATTTACCAGGTCAAAGGTCAAGTAGTAACATTAAGTTATTAGAGTGATCCGCTCATTTGTATCCCATAGTAGCGAGCGGTCACATATTTGGTGAATACGCGAGGTTCGAAATTGATATAACCTCGTCATATAGTATTCCTAAAATAAGGGAAAGGTCACAATATTGAAACGACTACTTACATAATTTTATGCGACATCTCCTCTCGCGCATGTGGTTCTGGATTTGATTTCCACTGGACACTTAAGTTCGACCCCAGCACATTGCAACAAGCACTTTTGCTTCGACACATTTTACACAAATAAAATTATTTTATTTCGAAACCTTCACTACCCTGCTATATTTGGCAATAACAGGGTGGCCAGCGATCTGGCTTTTTGGAATTCAAGTTTTTCCCCGGTTTTCCAGGTCTGAGGATACAAATTTTCCAGGTTCTTTTTCGTACATTACAACACGTTCTTACCTTCTACCGCTTACGCACTACTAAACAGAAAGTTAAGTAACAAGGCGGGAGAGCGACGAATTTTCGGCCGAGAAAATCGTAATGCCTCTTATTGTGGATAAATCCAGTTGCTAAATCATCAAACACGTGGTGTAGAATCCATGTTTTGTGGGTTTTTGATACCGGAAACTCGGTTGACGGCAAAACGTCCGTCCGTCCGTCCGTCTATCCAGTGAACAACGCTAGCGGCTAAACCGGTTCTTCCAGCCGATTTCTTCAAAATTTGTATTCCTTAAACGATCTGGTGATGTCGCGGTCCCTTAAATTTGAAACCGTTATTTTAATTTTGGGGGATACTTGAACCCCCTGGGACATTTTCAATGAAATGGCCTCAATGTTTTTCATTAAATTTTGTTTTTGAATAGTGTGAAGACCGTTTATGAGAATGGTGTAGATCTCATATTCTTTGAAAACTATGATTTATCGAAAACTGCAAAAATCAACATTTTTTCGGCGTTTTCCTACAATTACAATTATGAAGATAAGAGATTTTTCCTTTAATGAAATCTGCTCCTTAAAGCTAGATTTTGAAATAAGGTCATGTACAATCTTTCGAAAATTTTAGTTGTTTTCGCGTAATTTTGTGCAAATATAGGCAATTTTTATTTTTTTCAACAAATTTTTTTCTCAAAAATGGCATAAACAATTTTAATTCAATTTTCACCTCAAATAGCGTATAGAACGTTCAAGAGTGCAGAGCTCATGTTCGTTGAAAATTCTGACTTTTGAAAATTGAAAAAATTCAAAATTTTTTTGTCTTTCTACACTAACAATTATGATGAATTTTACTTTGTCGCGCTTAAGAAAGAACTTCTTAAGAAGAGTAAGTTATGTTATACTGCGCGAAAAACGGTGAATTCAGTTGCTAAATATAGAAAAAATCTCTAACCCGTGGTGTAGCCAGAATCCGTTTTATGGGTCCTTGATACCGAAAAATCGATTGACGGCAAAATATCTGTCAGTGAATAACGCAAGCGGTTAAACCGTTCAACCGATTTTCTCCAAAGCTAATATTCCCCAATCCATCTGGCTGATGTCGTGGCCACTTCAATTTGAAACCGAAATTTTAATTTTGGAGGGTACTTTACATGAAGATCCTCGGTCGTTTTCACAATTATCACCATCGCCATCGATTTTGATGACTTTTGTTGTTGGATAGTGTAAAGGACATTTAAGGGAATGACGCAGGCGTCATGTTGGTTAAAAACCGTGATTTTTCAAAAATTGAAAAAAATCAAAATGTTTTCGGCGTCTTTCTACAACTACAATTATGAAGATACATTTTTTCTTAATGAAATGTGTTCATCAAAAACAGGTCTTCAAATAAGGCCATGTTCTAAAATATGAGTATTTTTTGAGTAAATAGGCGTCAAACTTAATCGGCCGCTCTGGAAATACTGCGGCTCGTGATCGTAATTTTAGATTTCTTCGTTTTTTAAATTGGAGTTTTTGTTATACGTTTACAAATTAATCTTTTAGAAATTTTATAAAACCTATTCGAAATAAATATGAAATAAAGATTGCTAGCCTTTAGTCGCCCGCTCTCAACTTACGCAGTTGGATAAGTTAGGATTTGTATATTATTTCATATTAAATTGCGTCCTTTGTTTTAAATGTGAATACGAATAGATGAGCGGTCATTGAAACTCTTTAATTTCCATTACCAATTGCGAGAAAGTACGTGCTGTTTTAGCACCACTAGATTTCTTGGTGAAATGTGTTCATCAAAAATAACTTTATATAATGTCATGTTATATTTTTCGAAAATATGAGTATTTTATGCTAAATCTTGTGTCAAACATTGACATTTTTAAACAATTTTTCTTAAAAAACGCTAAAATTTTATTGATTAAATTTTGACCTTAAATTGCGTAAAGTGCGCTTAGAAGAATGATACAGGTCTCATGTTGGTTGATATGCTCGACTTTTCGATAAATGAAAAAATTAATTTTTTTTCTGGGTCTTATAACTTCAATTGTGAAGATACAATTTTTTTTCTTAATGAAATATGTTCATTAAAAACAGCTCTTCAAATAAGGTCACGATGAATTTTTCGAAATAACGAGTATTTTTTGTGTAATTTGGCATCAAACAGTCGCGCGTTTCGAATTTCCTGGGCTTCGTAAACATGAGAGGCTTTCGGAAACTATTGCTATTCTTATAAAAGAAAGTAGATTGATGGAAGATCATAAAATTAACTTCAAACTAACAAATTACGCCTTTACTTCAAGAAATTTTGATAACTAATTATGGTATGTTTCATTTGTAAACGTTTGAAATGACTATTGTTCCTGGCTATCAAAACGAACGCTGGCATGCACCACAGGCGCTTCGTTTGAATTGGTTGGGTTTGGATTATATTAGCATTATTTCTAAAACTTTACATGAAAGAAAAATTGAAAAAAATTGAGTACCATAAATTTGTACCAACATTTTAACTTTAATTTCATATTAATACCTGCTCTGCCTTGAAGAGCAATGCAGTGAAAGAAATAGGCTCTACTCATATTTTCTGGCGCGCAACCCCGTCAAGATCACTGCATGTTCATTTTCTTCGTGTTCCCTGTCAATTCGGGCACTGTCGCTCTTAATCTCCGTGTAGGTACGCTTTAAGCAAAGAGAGCTTTGACTGCACTCTTCCAGAAAAGTTAAAATTCCCTTTGACTATCATGAACGTGATAACATAGTCGTTTCGATCGGAAAAATAGCAATGTGGTACTACCCATGTCATCAGAAAAGAGTCGCGACACTAATCGAAACTCAGCGATTGAGTTCCCAGTGACACTTTTTTTTTTGTTCCGCAAATATCTCGTTCATGCACGTGCAACCCACAGGCAAACATAGGTACTCTGAGGTGCTAGGTACACCACCAATAATGCACCTATACAAGGGGCAGAGTTTGAAGTAGTGTCATGCGTGAGTCAAGAACTTCGCGATCCTCTATAAATAGGCTTTCCCAATTTCAAAGAAGGCTACAAGGTTTTGTCATAATACGAAGTGGATATCTGCGAAGCAAGTGACCAAGTGATCCAAAGTAGATCGATGCTTCCTGAAGCCACATTGTACTGGTATTAAAAAGCTTCTTTGCTCCAGGAGCCACACCAGACGTCGGTTAACCATTCGCTCCAATCGCTTACAGATGCAGCTAGTGAGCGAAATCGGTCGATAACTCGAAGGAATAATTCGATTCTTTCCTGCCTTAGGAATAGAGATGACCACAGCTTCGCCCCATGCGTCAGGAATGAAGTGTTCGTTCCAAATGAGGTTGAAGAGGTTAAGGAGGAAGGATCGCGCCTTCTCGGGTAGGTGTTTTACCATTTGATTGTAGATTTGGTCAGGTCCTGGAGCAGAGTCTTTCAAAAGAGCAAGTGCAGACATTAATTCCTCCATAGAGAAGGGGCAGTTATATTCCTCTTCTCTGACATTTGAAAAATTAAGTACGTGTTTTTCCCATCCCCTCCTATAAACGAGAAAACCTGCAGAAAGTTGGGAGGAACTGGAGACGTTCTCATAGTGAGAAGCCAGTTGCACTGCTATATCTTCAGGGGAGACGATCAGATCTTTACCTGACTGATAAAGTAGAGAACAAATGCGGGTTGTACCTCTGCGCTTGGCAACTCGAGGACGATTTTGACACCTTGAAGGTGTTGCCGAAACTCCTCGTGAGGTCCACCGGATTTTTTGTAAGGAATCGCCGACGCCCTTCGGGGAACGACTCTTACTCAGATTCGTATTTTTTGTATCTCTTTCTTTTTCAAAAAGTGGGCATTCATTTGAGTTTGATATTGGTATCCTGTGCAGTTTACACATTTTGGGACGGATTTGCATTCTGCGCACTCTTCGGCGCAGACCACACAGGCCCATGCAACTTTGCTGGGTATGGCCGCACCTGACACGTAAAGCAGTGCTTCCACCCACAAATATATAATAGATACAATAATGTACGGAAATACACTATTGTATGCAATAATGTATCAAGTTTCCGGTAAATGTGCATATTAACGGCGCCAAAGATAATTCAAAAAATAACATCTGCGCAATTTAAAAAACAACAACAACAAAAGAACACACCATAAATAGCTTTAGAGCATATTACGTAATTCCGCATTTCTGAAAATGCGTAATTTTCAGCTCATATCCACAAAACTGTTGAGTTTTCCAAAAACTGTATATGACATTATTTGAAGAACATGTACTCATAAATTCATTATGAACAAATCGCCTCTAATGTAAATATTAAGGAGTGAGAGACGAGTCCAAAAAATTACATTTTTGTAAATTTTGAAAAAACAAGAATAGAGCAATATGGCGTTTATGTCATCGCATAGGGTACTTTTGGCACTACACCTATCAAAAATTTAAAAAAATTAGAGCTGTTTTTGAGAAAATCTTGTTTTATTTTTTTTTAATTGCAAATGCTGCACGCATTTTTGCACGAAATCTACTAAAATCTTCAAAATGAAAGAACTACTTACGGACAACACATTTCATTTGAAGGAAAAATCTGTATCATTAATTTTGTAGTTGTAGGAAGATACCGATTCCGTTGCAACTTTCGAAATGTCAGAGTTATTCGTAAAAATCGGACCCATGGCCCCTTTATAAGGGCATTTCTCTCTACTCTTATCAGAAATTTAAAGAAAAAAATTGGAGCAGTTTTTGAGAAAGTTTTGAAAATGTCCCGAGGTCTTCACATAAAGTACCCGCAACTTTCAAATAATGTTTTTCAAAATTTCATGGCTTCAACTAGAGCCAGATGGACTAGGGTTTCTTCAGTATGGAAAAAATCATGATTTAGCGTTAGTAGTTTTCACGGGCGGGCGGACGGACGGACAGACAGACAGACGGGTGGACAGACAGGACGGCGGTACGGACGTTTAAAAAACACTTTTTCGGTATCGGGGACCCCAAAACGTGTATTTGCGTTGAAATCTCGAAATCGATTTTCCACAACATTACATAACTTTACTGTCCCATCTACACCATCTTGCATTTTCCTGTGCCCAGATGCAGTCAAAGCAGCTATTCTTAGTTATTTTGTCTGAAGTAGCACATTGAGCTCGCACAGGTCATCCAATGACATTGCTGAAGCCTCCATATACACGAATGTGAACGACAAAGTAAAAATTATATTGAAAATAGATGGCACCAAAACACATAAAACTTAAATAAGTTAACTATTCCATTTCTTACCCAACATGAGGCTGCACTGCCGTCTTGTCCCATCTACACCATCTTGCATTTTTCTGTGCCCAGATGCAGTCAAAGCAGCCATTCTTAGAGTTATATTGTCTGAACTAGCACTTTGAGCTCGCACAGGTCGTCCAGTGACATTGTTGAAGCCTGTAGCATTGAATGTAAAAAATATGATTCAAACTTGTACATGAATTTTCCCATTGAAGCAAACTTAATTTGTTTATATGTTATATTAGGAAAATTGCAATTCAAGTAACATGACTGAAATTCTTTCATTTTTTTATTGAAGAATTTCTGAACAAATATCATGAACAAAATGCATAAAATACGAAAACGGCTTATGAATGTCAATTGCTAGGGGCAGGAGTAAAAAAAAAAAAAAAAAAAGAGACTACACTGACACATGACACTAAAAGGTTCCACAAAAACATAGGTGAAAATGGTGAACTGGCCTCAGTAAATTCTTTTACATGTTCAAGCTTGATCTTTTTGTCCACAGGCCATGAGTCAATGGCTTGAATCCCACCTTGAGAGTGGATGACTGTCCCTTGCCTTTGTCATGGAGGGGCCTCGCACACTGCTCACTCCACAACTGAGGAACCCACAATGCATTAATGTCTATAGTACTGTATGAGAAAGTTTCTGTGGGGAGATTTCTCCTCTGGGCCTAATTATGGTAACAAGAACAGAATAATGCATACATTTGTACTACAGAAGTCCAAGAAATAACAAAATATCTCTGGTCCTATTGCAAACACTAATTACTCTTATTTCAAATATGAAAACTTACTGATATCACAAATCAGTCATGGCTGTTGAATCTGTTATACAAAATAATAATTTAGTGACCACAGGCATTACAAGATATCTAGTATTTCAAATGTTTAGCATAGTTTGCAAAACACACAATTGTTTTACACATTCTCCTAACCAACGTCTATGCATGAAACTGTACTTGCCACTTGGTCTCAGAGATGTAGCTACAGGAAGGCCACTCTTATTAAATGACAGTGCCTTTTCCTGATTTTCCAGGAATTATTTTTTTATTTTCGCACTTCAAAATTTGTGGAGTAGTTACATAAAATATTAAATAAAAGTAGAGTGTGTATCAATAGTAAAACACTGTTATAAACTCAGCCTTTTTCTCTGTTGCATTTCAGAGAGGTTTTTTGAAGGAGACACACACACTATGATTCAAAACACATAGTATTCCTATCAATATCCATTTGTTAGCACTTCAATTTGATAGTGAAAAAGATGAAAGTAACAAAACTTGCTGCAAAATAAGAAGTTTAATATCTAGCCTGCAAAGATTTCCGTGACTTCTAACTACTGTTCTAAAAATTATCGTTTTATCAGTGATTTTTTTTTTTGTACAAAGAAATTCTCCACTTCCTCAAAAGTGTAATAGGAAGTAATGTGAGCTCAAGAGTTTTGGGATAATCTGATAAAATTCAGAACTTGGAAGGTGTTGGTGCTGTGAACACAGAGAATATGCTAAAGTGCACACTGCTGTTTCATTTTGGTGGGTCAGTGCAGTGTCTCACTGGAACTTGGAAGCTGCTGGCACTGCAAACGCAGAGGGGTGTACAACAAAGTATGCACTGCAAAGTATGTACAAAGTATGTAAGTTTTATTTTGGTGAGAACAGTGCAGTGACTGTTTAGAACTTGGAAGGCTAATGGTCAGTTTTTATGATGGAAAGTGGGGATACAACTGGCTTGTGTGCCAAGTGTGAGCTGCCATGCAATGTAAGGCGTGCGATGTTCTGCAACTGAGGTAGCTGCCAGACATTTTCACATTAGCTGAACAGCGTTGACAGCCTCTGAGGTTAAATGTTTGGAATTGAAAAAGAGAACAATAAAATATTTAAGCAATGATTGCCAGGGCAGTTTGAGATGTTCACCTCAGGACTTGTCTAAACAGATTTGTCTAAACTAACAAACAGAATCAACAAAATTCAAAATTCTACTATTGATAATGTTCAATCAGTTACCCTGATGTAGTTGACATTGACATCATTGACGTCGCAGAAAAATTAAAATGTCACAATAATTTGATTTTTACTTTCACGCTACTGCTTACCCAGTAGAGAAGAAGTTATGTAATGCCGCGGGAGAAAACAACGGTAATTCTCTGCAGAAAAAACACTTATTACCAGACCCTGGAAAGGAAAAAGGGGATAAATCCAATTGCTAAATTTAGAAAGAAAATTCTTCTAAGACATGGTGTAGCCAGAATCCATGTTTTGTGGGTTTCTGATATGAAAATGGATAAATCTTGTTCCTAAATATTGTAAATTACTTCCTCTAACGCGTGTAATCAGAAACTGTTTAAATCCTTGATATCGAAAAATCGATTGACAGCAAAACATCCGCCCGTCCGTTTGTGAATAACGCGAGCGGCTAAACCGTTAAGCCAATTTTCTGAAAAACTGATATTCCCCAATCGATCTGACTGATGTCGCAGACCAGTGAATTTGAAATTGATAGTTTAATTTTGAGGGTTACTTTACACGAAACTTACACTTACTTTTGAAATTTAAAAAAACCTGCCACCAAATGTTTTGATTAATATTTGTTTTCGGATAGCCTAATAGACGCTTAACAGAAATGTGCAGGTCTTATGTTCGTTCAAAACTCTGATTTTTCATTGTCAACTCTGACAATTGCAAAAGTTCAAAATTTTTTCGGCGTCTTCCTACAACTATAATATTCAAGATATAGATATTTTTCCTGAATGAAATCTGTTCCGTTAATGGAAATTTTGAAATAAAGTTATGTACAATTTTTCGAAAATTTGAGTATTTTTCGCGAATTTCTGCGTGAACTCGAGCTAATTTTTAATTTTGTTTTCACAATTATTTTTTTTTAAAGACACGAAATTTGTATATTAATTTGACCTCGGATAGCGGACAGGACGCTAAAGAAATACTGCAAGTCACATGTTCGTTAAAAATTTAGATTTTTGAAAAATGCAAAAATTCAATTTTTTTTTTCGACGTCTTCCTACAACAATTATGAAGATTTTTTTCATACTGAAATGTGTTAATCGAAAACAGTTCTTCAATTAATTTCATGTTCAATGTTTCGAAAATATGAGTATTTTTCGTGTAATTTGGCGTCAAACAGTCGCCCGCTTCGAATTACCCACGGTTCGTGAACGTAATTTGAGAAATGCTTGGTGGCAGTTGGATGTTACGTAAATCAGAATTTGTGTATTATTTCAAAGTTCTTTATCCGTTTCTTACATTCGAGCTTTTGTTATACGTTCACAAATTAATCTTTTAGAAATGATTTAAAATCTACTTGATATTCCACATTTTTGTCTGTTTTGCGAGGAATGTATTTGTATTCTCAATGTATTGATGTATTTTATTTCAAGCAATCCACAAACCTTCACTGAAATTAGCCCAATCAGTGTTTCACTCTGAAAAATACGATCTAAATTGAACACGAAAGAAAAACGGAAAAAATTGAGTACCATAAATTTGAATGAACTTTCATGTAACCTTCATTTTATATTACCACCGTACGCTGCCTTGGGCCACAACAGAGCGATGGATAGTTGAGACAAGATTTATTTAGCTGTATGACAGTTTTAACTGTCGAATTTATGTTGATATTTCCTTCAAAATATTTAGTTTTCGCGCCTAATGTTCTACGATTTGTAATGAGTTTTACAAAACTAATGGTGCAACAACAGCAATACTTTCTCGCGTTATTGGAAAAGTTATGTAATATTGAAATATTGCATTTTCTACGCTACTAACACCTCAGCTATTACTTAAAAACGTCCAATTTAACCAATGAAAACAAAGCGCATGTGATGCATATCTGCATTCATTTTCATAGTCAGAAGTAATCATTTCTTACTTTGACAAGTGAAACAAACATGAATAAATTTGATTGATAGAGCATTTGCATCAAATTATATAGAAGCGAGCACAACGCAGTTGCCATCGCAGCGTTGTCCAAACTGCATTCACTTGGCGAATAATAATTCTTGGCAAAAATGCTTATTTCTATCTGTATTCAGATTTCAACTTCTTTATCGGTTAGACATAGTACATCATACAGAGTTGGTAAATAACTCTTAATCAGTGGCGGCTAGCGCCGCACGAACCAGGTTGTTGCAGACACACGTCATTCCTAGGGCTCGTACTGTTATATAAAAACATATTTTTCCCCTTTAATCTTGAGCGATTAAGGTTCAGTGGAAATTCAAGAAGCGCCCAATGGTATTCGTATACCAAATTGCACATTACTAAAAAATAAATATTTTGATTAAGTTGCATAAAAATAAATATTTTCGTCAAAACAAATGTTTTTACGTATTTCGGGCAATTTTATATGGATAAATTAATATTTTGAGTACTTTCACGTTTAATACTTTGTGTAAACACGTAATAAATGACGTCTGACTACTAATCACCGTAATTCACTGCACAGCTCACACTGAAGTCGTCCACGAGGCGTACCAGCATACGCAATTGTACCATTCTATTCCCTTAATTCCGTACACCTCGGTTGCCGAAATCCATGAAGGGGCTTGAGAGGTGCTGCTCTATGTGTCGGTGTTGGGAATCATTTGCAACACATTAGAGAGAATATGGAATAATACAAAGAAAAGTAGGGCAGGGCCGACCTGGATGGCCGAGGTGGCTAAGAGCGAGTACCGACTCAGCGCTTCGGTCCGAAGGGTCGCGGGTTCGAGTCCCGCCTTGGGCAGGGCTGTTTGTCCCTTGACTTTGTGTGTGTGTTGTCGCGGAGGGCCTCGCGTTCTGCTGACCCCAGATCAGAGGAGCCCGCAAGTGTTTGTCTAGTGTATGGACGAATATGCGTCCCTTCGGGACGTAAAGGGCAACCGGCTGTCGGCTGGATAAAAGCCCTAGGGGGAAAAGTAGGCCAGGACACCCGGTTGTTGGCGCCGAAATCCAACTCCCTCGATGACGTCAGCTCTCAGACGCTCGCTGGGGCCTCTTTTCGCCTCTAAACACTTGTAGAGAAGTTCATTCGAAGATAGATAACTCGCATGTTATTAAAGTGATTTCTTTGTAATGTTAACGTGTCAAGGGACATTAGCTAAACATTTCTGGTTGTTGTGCAACTCTGCAACAATGCCACGAACCGCCACCGACTCTAATACTAATAATTAAGTTACTAATATTCTAGGATTTATAATATCAAGTTAATTAATTACTGCCTTTTAATTTATTGACACAGCCTCAATATTCGTTAGATCGACCACAGTGAAGTACCGCCAAAAGCCACTTTAAATGGAAGTAAAATCTCTCTTCTTCAAGACGGTGAGAAACAATTTGACACTTACCGACCTAATTTTTGAATAAAAGAAGTTTAAATTAATACAGGCTCTTATGGAAAAACTTCACGGGCATACTTTTTTTAAGTTTTTGAAGAAGTTATAGGGTGAACGTACATACCACTTTCTTTTATTCAATACGCAGTAATATTTTTTAGGAATCAGATATTAAATGTAATACAGTATCTCACTGGGCATTCCTACAAGTAATTTATATAAAAACTGGCGCGAAATTCATGGCGAACGGAAGTACAAGCTCTTGGTCTAGGAGTTACGCTGTACAAATCATGCTATTGGCAGCAGTTTCTCTTAGGTCACGAGAGAAAACCGCGACAAAAAATGTAGGTGATCAACTAGGTTTCGAATCATTTCTAAAATGTTTATTTGGAAACCGCTCGACTAAATAAAAACAATTTATCACCGCCACTCGACGTACAACAATGAGCTTCTCAATAACGATTGCGGCATGGCTGCGAAAATTTCATTTAAGCTTTGCTAATTGCTTGAAAGAAATACATCAATACATTGTATAATAAAGTCAAAAGTAAAAAGTATGTGGTAGTAAAAATATAATTAATTTTGGAATATTCTATAGTAAATTTAAAGAAGAAATTTGGAGCGGTTTTTGAGGGGAAAAAATGCGTAAATTACGCAAAAACTTCTCGTTTATTTTCTTAAAAAAAATGTACATGAACTTTTCTAAAGAGCTAATTTTGTACAACAGAGTTTGTCTGAGGCAAAATTCTTTATCTTCAATTTTGCAGTTTTAAATTTTTAGTAATTTTCGAAAAATAAGGGATTTCAACGAAAATGAAACCTGCACTATTCTCTTTAACGTCCTTCACTCTATTCAACAACAAAATTTAATTACAAAATTTGGAGACTTTAGAAAATTTTGAAAATGTTCGAGGGGCTTCATGAAAACTATCCCCAAAATTAAAATATCGGTTTCAAATTCTAGGGGCCGAGACATCAGCTAGAACGATTGGGGAATATCAATTTTGGAGAAAACCGGCTGAACGGTTTATGCGCTAGCATAACGAGCTAGCTAGCGACATTTTGCTGTCAATCGATTTTTAGGTATACACAACGCACAAAACATGGGTTCTGGCTACACACGTGTTAGAGTATTTTTTCGATATTTAGCAACTGGATTTATCCACTTTTTCGTTACCAGGGCCCGGTAATAAGTTTTTGTGTCGAAAATTCGCCGTTTTCCGACGCACCATTACAACTTTCTCTTCTTACGTTAGGAAGTGCGAGAAAGTAAAATGGTCGAGATGTGCTAATTCAGAAATGAGATTGTGGTATTACATAACCGTTACGAAGGGCGAGAAAGTATGTGCTGTTTTAGCTCCACTAGTTTATAATGTTAAAGAATTCGAAACCCAGACTCATCTGCAGTAAAAAAAAAAAAAAAAAAAGAGTGGAGGGCGAACTTGTCTTAAAAATCCTGAGATTTATTGTTTAAGATTATTACATTAAGAATTTTGTGAGATCTAGTAAGTTTGACAAGGGTAAGAGTCGTCTTATCAAGGTTATTCTACATGAACCTTATCTTGTTGCCACTATTCTCAACAATAGATTTATATGTGTTGAGCCAATTAAAATTAACCCATTACAGCAAAATCAACTAAAGAGCATGTGGGATCGACATATTTTGAATAAAAATTGTAGAGTTAAAACCATAAAGTATTTGAACAATCAGCAAAAAATTGTTGATTTTTACTGCTGATAAAGGTAATAAAGCAAAAAACAACCTCCGGACAATTTGTTAATTTTTTAATTAAAATGCAAGAGGTTTGCAGACCAAGAAAAAATGTTTAGAAAAATTTAGTTCTGTATTAGATGACTTTGATGTTGTTTGCACAGAAACTTGGTTGGTCCCGGATATTTTGAATACTGAATTTAAATTGAGTTATGATGTAATTTATAGAAATGATAACTTCTTTTTCAGAATAAGGTGATAAATAATTCTAACAACGTTATTTTGGACCTGATATTCATTAATGGCAGTAGGCATCTGGTCGTTGATTCTTATGAGTGAGTTGTATCAGCTGATGCTTATAATACACCTTTGTGCTTATTTTAGGAATCTTCTGCAGAACTTGATGATTATTAGGGATGAGGGCTGAGTCTATGGTTGTTCCTCTGCAAATTTTTCTATGATTAATGAATTTCTGTGTAACAGCTTTGTCTGATTATTGTTCTTCTGATATCTCTACATTTTAAACTATTTATACGAGTGTATTGACATGTAAGTTCTGAAAAAGAAATTGAAAAAATCCAGTTTCCCATGATAGTTTAGTTACGAGTTGAAGAAGTCAATTATTAGGGAAAAGGAATGCGCATAAGAATTACAAAATGTATGAGTAACCATTATACTATACTTTATTTTCTAATCTAAGACATTACTGTAAAATTTGAGTGAGATGAGATTTTGTGAGATTCAATAGGGATCTTGCACACTTTATCACTTCAGACTGCTGATGATCTCAAGATGTTTAGAGTTACTGACTCATCTCAAGGTAAGATAAGGCTACAAGAACCGTTACATGGCTTTGCCAAATGGTTTGCAGATAATGGTCTTATTTTTAACTCTAATAAATTAAATTTGATATCTCCCCTTTATAATATTCCCACTAGTCACTGAGACCTCTGCAACTTGCATTGACCATGTTTTTGGTAAAGTTGCAAATCATTTAGATATAGCTATAGTATGTGAGCTTGATATTACTGATCATTATGCTACTTTACTCAATATTAATCTAATGGAAGTTGGAGATGTAGTAATAACTCCTTTCATTAAACACAAATTAAATTACAAAAAATTATCAATACTAGTAAAATTGATTGGAGTATTATTTATAGTGAAATTAGCATAAAGCTGGTGACTCAAAATTTCATATCTGTTTCATATCTATTTTCATATCTGTGATAGAAAGTGCAATAATAAACTCAAAAGAGACAATTACAATTTGAAGTAAAAATAAACCTAGGAAAAATGGATAACTAGAGGACTAATTAAATCTTATTGAATAAAAAATAATGTGTACAAAAAAGTAAAATCCAAATAACAGTGCCCTTAAAAACAGAAGTACAAACAAATGCTTCCAAAGCTATTATTACTGGCAAAAGTAAATTATTTTAATAATTTAGCTATTGACTTTGGTATAAATTTAAAACAAATGTGAGAATTCATAAAAGAATATTTAAATACAACTAAATCTAGCAAAAATTCAATTAATGAACTGAACAAAAACCAATGTTTCTTTGAAAGATGATAATGACATTGCAAAACATCTCAATAAATTCTTTGTCGACAAAGGACCTCAAATTTTGATCACATTAAATTAGAGACAAACATTGATGTTATCCCTCCTGAGTCCTTATTTTTAAGGCCCACTATTGAGAATGAACAAACTACAACCAGCATAATTAAACATATAGCTTAATACATTATTAAAAGTCCTTAGTCTTTCTTATTAACGGATCCTGGAAGTTTCACAAAATGCCTTTTTATTATTGTGACGATTTCATGACTTAACAATAGATACCACAATTGTACTTCTAGAGATGTTTTAGTAGAATTTTGTTTTGCCTTTTTTTTGCCTATTTTAGCTTTTAATACCAATTTTAGGCATTTTGTCTTTTTTGCGCCTTTTTCGTCTTTATTTTCCCTTCTTCCCTTTCCACACTCCAGGCATCAAAACTAGAAACACACCTGCAAGCTTAGACAACATGAAAGCATGTTCGTGTATTGTCTTACTGTGGATGCTGAAGCTCCAGTGTCACTACCCTCAGATGCCTCGTTAGAAAACACAAGTTTAGTTCCTTTTTGTTCTCTCTTCCGTTCTAGCAACTATACATGTGCGAAGGATTCCATTTGCACTGATACCATTTTGAGATTCAAAAGCTAAAATAAATTCATAGTCATCATACCGAATGGTCATGTGAAATAAAGATTGAAAAGAATAATGTAGTTTCCATCCTCATAAATGCTAATGTAAATTTTAGAGTAGGGATAAAAACGTGAATAATTTTAATTATTAGTCTTGTTTACAATAATTACTTTTAAATGATGATTTTTTAATGTTCCCTATATTTTACACCCATACGTTAGCAAAAAATAAATGCCTTCTTTGTGTGGCTAGTTTAGTAAAAATAAATGCCTTTCTGCCTGCCTATTTCATTTACAATCATCATGAACCGTCAACATTTCTCGTTTAACAAAGGGTAAAAATACTAATTAAGTAATTTAGGTTCACTAAAATATAGAGCATTATACACACGTTCATCCAACTACAGCATGCAACACTATCTGCACAGAGCAGCAGCGAGGATTGTCAAATCGCTGCACTAGAGCGCGCTCTAAATGCCGCTGTGATCATTACATGGATGCTTTTACTCAAATCCATGGCGGAAATAATTAATTCGCCGGGTCGCGTGCTGGTCGTGGCAGTAATTCGAACCACGCTTCTGCACCCCAAAGCCCTGCTCACGCACAGGCACGCTCTCTAGCTCCGCTCAGATTCGCAGCGCTATTGTACAGGGCCCCATGAAGTCGCCTCTAAAGTAAATATTACTGATGTAAGAGAAGTCAAAAAAATTATTCTTTTGCTTTTTCAAAAATTAAAAAAACGTAGAGGTATATGGTGTTTATGTCATCGTAAAGAGTTTGATTGGCACTAACCCTACCAAAAAAAAAAAAAAAATTGAAGCCGTTTTTGAGAAAATCTTGTTTTCATAATTTTTTTAAATTGCATGTACGAGCCATTTCACCTCAAATCGCACAAGAGTTGACACGATTTTTTTTTAAATGTACAATAATTTTTTTCTTAAATCTGGACATCAAAAAAAGGGACACGTATCTTTTTATTTGCCTGAAAATTGATTATTAGTGTAGTTATGAATATGTTAAATTTTGCAATTTACACGTACTTCACAAAATATGATCAATTGTTGCTCCAAAAGTACTTCATATAAAAATTCCTGATTTATTTCATTTAATACTTTGAAATGTGTATTTTATTCTTCTGTAAATACATTTTTCAAAAAAATGAAAATTTCTATTTAAACTCGATGAGATAAAAATTTTAAAAAAATATAGGCGTATTCCTCATTCAATTTTCTATAAAAGACACCGCGAAAAAAGTGGGTGCTTAGGCATAGTTCTAAAAAATAAATTTTAAGTATGAGAACGTCCTCTGCCTACCCATGCACCAGCGAACTGAGTTTGGTCAGTCTTTGATCCAAGTGCTGAAGAACTATAAAAAGAATGACTGTCTGCCTGATTAGGGTTTCAAGAGTTATTAGTATTTCAGATGTTCACTCTGCCCTCAGAATGGATGGGTGACTGCGAAATGAATTCAAATTCCACGTCAAATCGAACAAGAATTGACACTGTTTATTTTTAAATGTTCAATATTTTTTTATTAAATTTGACAATCAAAAAAAGAGACTTTTTTTATTTACCTGAAAATTTATTATTTGTATAGTAATGCCTATATTAAATTTTGGAATATACGTGTACTCCACAAAATATTTTGATTGATGTTCCAAATATACTAATCATAAAAATTCCTTGATTGTTTCAATTAATACTTTAAAATGCGTATTTTATTCCTCTGATATTCTTTTGATAAGTGGACTTTCTTAAAAAATAAATATTTCATTAAAAATTGCAATTGTTTTTAAAAATGAAAATTTCTTTGTGAACTTGCTCAGATAAAAAATTGAAAAGGCGTATTTCTTATTCAATTTTCTACAAAATACTACCAGAAAAAAGAGGGCACTCAACACGAACAGATCTAAAAACATGTATTGTAAGAATGCGGGCGCGTGCTTCCTGTTCCTGCACTAATGAATTGTGTTTTATCAGATACAAGTGCTGAAAAGAACGACCTCTGCCTGATTGGGGTTTCAAGATATTAACTCATATGTTCACTCTGTCCCCAGAAGGGATGGGTGACAGCAAAACAAATTCTACTACTGCTTTTTGAGTGTAAGCGAAACGAATTTTGTGTTGTAGGGATGGGGTGCCCTCCTGACCTTGCTTGTGAAATACACCAGACCACTTGTGAAGGGACTTGAGTAACATTTTCTGAGCATCAGTCGCAATACGCATCTTATAAAGAGTGCTAGAGTTTGTTCTGTGAATTGTACATACATTGTGCAACATGATTGGCAATCACCGTACGAGATACGACAGGTGTTTCAATCAATTTAATCTTTCTGATCACGATTTTTAGAAAAGAGAATGTTGAAGTCGCATAAACCACTATTTAGTGGTAGCACAAAAGTAGCGGAAAGTGCAGTGAATATACTGAAAACAGTGGAAATCAGGGAAATGACAATTTTAGCTCTTCAGATAGTTCATTAAATGTCTGCAAAATTGATGTAGAGAAGATAAACAAGAGTTTAATTGCAATAGGAGATGCCCCCATGAAGAATAGAAAATTGCAACAAAAACAGTATTCCCATGAGAAATTTCAGACAGTACAAAGTGCTACCACAGGTAATTTTTTTCACACTAAAGATCCTTCGCCATCAATTGAAAAATCAGACAAGAAAGACATTATTAGGAAACTTATCGATTCCTTTCACTCAACAGATCACAAGACATTGAAAATTCAAATTTTGACAATTTTTGAAAGTTGAAGATAGAATAAAATTTAACGACACTTTGCAGCAACCAAACACGTGATAAAAATGGCTAAAAAGTTGGATGAAGGAAATGGAATTGTCTATACCTGAAAGTAAATTCGGTAAGGTATTAGAACTGTGCATTGTGTCGAAAGTTCAGGAATTCTAGGGTAAGCGAGTACAAATATTTCAAGTGAGTAATGAGGGAGCAGAAAACTTCAAACTATCAGTCATAACGTCGGTCAACAATCAGTCATTTAATAACAAAACACAATAGTTAAGTTGTACTACCTCAAGAAGTACTTAAAATTACTATTTCATCCAAAGAAACCCATCGCCAGCCGCACAAGAATTGCGTCTGTTGCAGCAATCAACTGCACACTGGTTCGTAAAAAATTAATATTTCTTAAAGTTACTGAGATCCCATCAACATCAAAAAAGGGAAAGAAATGATTCTGTACAGTCAATAAATCGCATTTAGAAAAGTTGCTGATAACATTGGCATTTCATTTGGTTTGTTTTGCGCATGAAACACCTAGCAAGAAAATTTGTTCTCAAATTCAGCAGACAGTATACACATTAATTCACATCACAAAGGTCACTTAATTACAAAACTTTAATTCTTAATATTTTGGACCGAAGAAAAAGAATACTGGCTGCAGTGAAAGGTGACTTGCTGTGAAATTCAAATATTCTATCGAAAACAAAAGTACCAAATGAAGACAGATATATCTTGTTGTAAGGATGAATGGTTTTAAAAAATTACACTGATGGCATCCTTCCTTGACTTCCTGGTCTAAGAGCTCTTTCTGAAGTTCTGATGCAACATCCTGTGAGCTTTGTGAGGTTCAAAACTGCAATTGATTGTTACACGGAGACTGTCACTTCAAAAGTATTTAAAAATCATTAGTATTTTTGACATTTTACTCTGCCTTCAAATTAAAACTAATAAATGGCAACTTGTTGAAAAAGAATTAAAACATACTAAAATAGGAAAAGACAAAGCTTGTTTTATGACAGTTTAATTCTACTTTTGAGGCAATTATCTTCAAATATTAGTGGGAAGGTTCTTGATATTTCTTTTGATTATAACATTTTCTTATTTCAAGACAATACAGAAAAAAATACACACAGAGATCATACACACACATTTTGGGTAGAGCGAAAATATTTACCAATATTTATATTTTCTGTACTCCGAGCTTTATGTGAATGAATGAGTTCTCGATCTGCATTCACCGCAGGTTTGCTCCCTGGAGCATCTGCAAACAGGCAAGTTCTACTGCCTGAACTGGCTGTTGAACATCCTGAGGACAGTCCTCGAGGATATGGTGATCGTGTCATCACTTCAGGTCCTCCACCATATATACGGTGGAAAAAATTCCATAGTTCCTCTGATAATTGAGCATAGTCGGAACCTTTAAATCAAGAATGAAATTTGTTTAACAGACACAAATGAATAATACACAAAAGTTGAATTTGTAAAAATGCCCTTTTTACCCATTTTCACTCCTGTTTGCCCATTTTTGTTGACAATTATAGGAGAATTGTCAATTGCTACAGGAGGCTCCGCTTCTTTCCCTCTAACAAAACTCTGCCATTGGCGAAACCAACTCATTGAAATAGCATATATGACAGAGGGGCTTTCATCTGCCTATCAATTGATGAAATTACATTCATTTTAATATAAAAAATGACAAATCTTTGGAATACATAGCAGATATGAAATAATAATAATAACAATAATAATAATAAATAAATAAATAAATTAAAAAAAAAACTAAGAAAAATCTGTT